>ML845514.1:36725-57027 GCA_009831015.1 Picea engelmannii | reverse complement strand
AAAAATCTCTAAAGATGAGCCCATTTGAGGCACTTTATGGTAGAAGGTGCAACACACCGGTAAGTTGGGACAACCCAGCAGATAGAGAAGTGGTTGGGCTAGAATTACTTAGGGAAATGGAAGAGAAAATGTTGAAAATCAAATAGAATTTAAAGGTTGCTCAAGACAGGAAGAAAATCTATGTTGATAAGGGTAGAGCTCACAGGGAATTTAAAGTGGGTGACCATGTATTCTTGAAATTAAATACCAACATAATTCCCCCGAAGTTGGGAAACTTTTCAAAGTTGGCAGCTCATTATTGTGGGCCATTTGAAATCCTAGAGAAGATTGGTCATGTAGCATACATGCTTTCCTTGCCTGCATCAATGTCTATTCATAATGTATTCCATGTATCACTGCTAAAAAAGTATATAATTGATGCTAATAATGTCATTGATTTGAATGTGATTCAAGTGGAACAAGAGGGTGTCTTTCAAGTGCATCTGGTGTGCATATTGGACTATAATATCAAGAAGCTCCAAAATTGAACCATAGAGCTAGTAAAGGTCCAATGGACCTGGTATAGTCCTAAAGATGCAACTTGGGAGCACGAGGATGCTATGCAGGCAGAATACCCACATATTTTTTAGGATTTTTGAAATTTTGGTTGTACATGTGTATATATTGCACTAAGGACAATGCATAAATAAGGAGGAGGGGAATGTAATAACCCTAGGTCAAACCCCAACTGTAAATGTAAATACAAATGTACTTAGGATGGTGAGTTAGGATGCAACAAGGGCAGTATATCTATAATGTAAATGTAAATGTATTCACATGAAAATACTAATGAAAAACACATCACTATGAAAGACAAACCATGCAAAAGAGTATGGGGGACTAAACTCCACTAGTTAGGGAAAGGGGGAGAAAAGATAAGGATAAGGAGAAAAGAAAGGGAGCTTAAGCCAAAAAGGAATATTATATTAATATTCCTTAAAATATAAAGTAATGATAATTATTTTATCATGACTTCTAAGGATGGGGACAAGTGGGCCAAAGTAGTTCTCAACATGAAAAGTGTCAAGTTGGGAACATGCATACATATAGTTTGGACTTTGTTCATATTCCCATCATTTCACTCACTGATTTCATTTGTCCTCTGTACCTTTATGTTACTATCATTGTACCTATACCATACCTGAACCAGTACCATACCCATACTTGTACTTGTACCTGTACCTGGTTAGCTTAGGAGATGGACTGAAGAAGTGATTTTTCAGGACCATGGGATTTTGAAGAGGGGAGTTGTTAGGCCCGTGAGAAATTATCTATAGGTGAGAGAATTGTTGGGAATTGATTTCCAGAAGGTGCCAAACTATAGCTACATGGATCTGAGACTTCTTTTCTGACCTATTGTTGAAGCCTCGGAAAGGACATGGGGCAGTTGAGGGATTGTTGAACAAAGAAGGGGAACATTTCCTGGGGTGGGACATGCATGTGGGGAATGAGGGACTGTATGTTGTTAGTTCGAGTTGGCACATGTGACGAAGTTTTTCCTGTTGTCTGAGATACATCATCCTAGTTAGGAACTCCTTTACCCGAGTGGAGTTTAGTCCCAACTCAAGGGTGACCCACTGATGAGAGTTTTGAGCAGTGTGGTCTAAGGTTGGGAGGAACATGGAAGGTATGCACTTAGTTGGTGATATTTTTACCAAGACAAGTGTCAATTGTGTGTTAAATTACATGCTTTATTCTTATTAATGCCTTTATTTTTATGGGTTTTTCATGTGTGTGTTGCATGTGTATTTTTATTATTATTCTGTATGAATCTATGAATTTGCAAAGTTTCTATATGTTTTATTTTTTATACATTTCAAAAAATTTATGTGGCATACCCCAGTTGGATGTTGGGGATGCTACATAAATTCTTTGTATGGGTATTTTAGTGAAGTTACCTCAATCCTAGGAACATCGGGGTTCTTTCTTAGGTCCTCCAAATAATTTCTTAGAAATCTCTCCCCTCCTTTATGCTGCTTCATAAATTCATCGACCTCTTCATTTTTAAACCAAAAGGTAGGTTTTGGGAGTCATGACATTTTGGAAAACATTGAAGGAGATAAAGAAATGGGTCGATTCCCTTGCAACTAAATTATTCTTTTCTTAGAGTTAAACTTATCTACACACCATTGAAAATTTTGTTTGAAGCTTGTCACTTCTATAGCACAACCTGCTAATGATATACCTGAAGTCCAAATTAATTTCATTTTCTTCTCATTCAAAGAAAGAGTCTTGTAGTAATTGTATTCCCTAGACCACTGAAACTCTTGATCCTCATGCCCAAGTGTGTTTAGTTTGTCTCCATAATACAACTCCTTTTTTCTTACTTGAAATTATTTTTATTCCTTTGGCTTTGATAATAGGCGATGCTAGTGTTAATATTTACATCTTGAAATATTAGTTTTTACTTAATTTCACCACACATTATCCTGATAGTTCAATCAGTCATAAATATTTCTTTCAATGTTGTAGGCTTGCATGAGATTTGAATTTATTACAAGTTTTAACAAATGTTTTGTGAATTTAATAATGAAATTATGCTTGTAGAAGTGGCAGTTGATGCGGTAGGGAAAATAAATGTGATGGGAAGTGATGATGTGATGTCATGGCAGATGAAACATGTTATGTATGAGAGTGTAAAATGAGGAATGAAAAGTGCATATTTTATAATGCGGGACTTCAGACATAGGAACCTACGAACACAGATATGAAGAAAAGTAAGGAGGTCCACACCAAAACTAGAAATATGGCTAAGTATTGGAGATAGTCATTTTGCAGATTGAAGAAGTAAAAGGTGCATTTTGGAGAATACAATACTTTGTACCTACAGACCTGTAGACCTAGAGAGTAGAAAAAGGTTATCCGATGGTAACTGGCCCCACGTTCACTTTTATGAAAATTGGCTAAGTGTTGAAAAGTGAGAAAGGTACAATTTGGGAAAAGAAAAAGTAGGAAGTGATTTTGGGGAATGCAAGATTGCAGATTTCAGATATGCAGACCTGTAGACCTACAGATTCAAGACTTGTGCTACCCTTTCTCTGCATTTCTTGAACTTGGTTAAGTGTTGGAAATATTTTGATAAAGTAGAAAAAGACTAAAGGGTAAAAATAAAGATAGACAAGGGAATAATCCTATGGAATTTTAAATGAGAACACAAAATTGATCATGAACATGGATCAACAAAACCTTTCCATAAATCAGGTGCATAATTTTATTTTCTCTTCTTTTCAATATGAGAAATTCACCACAAATTCCAAAACCTTAACCTATCAAGGGGAAGACTAGAAAAGTCACCCTATATAATATTTATGAACATATAGAAACATTATAAAAAATGAGAGAGGAAAGAGAAGCCAGAATTCAAATGGAGTTAGAGATAATGCTTGATAACAAATTTAGATCATTAGAAGAAAATATAGAGAACACAATATTAGGGTTTGAGTCTCAGTTTTAAAAAATGGAGGATATATTTCAAGAAATGGAAAAATAGAAACAATCAACCTAAGAAGGAGAGGTTGAAGAAAATTTTGATACGAGAGACAAGATTAAAGATCTAGAAGGAAATCTAACTCACAATTTCTCCCTAAATAGTTTAGAAAATAATTTGGATGTCAAGCCCATCAAAGAGGAAATTAATAATAAAATCAGGTTGGGTCATGAGTGTAAAAAAGGAGACTTGAATGTCATAATCTTTGGTATAAAGTAGCATAAGGACAAGGACACACTCGCAATAGTAAAAGAAGAGCTAAAAAATAAGTCACAAATCGAAACAACTTACCTCCTAGAATCAAAGAGGTTGGGAAAAATAATCAAACATAAAGATAGGTTGATTCATGTCAAGGTAAGATTTAATTACCAAAAATATTTTGTATTCAGTGAATGTTCGAGCTCAAAAGGGTTAATAATATTTATAAATGAAGACCTCATTCCAAAATACTAATCTGACTTAAGGAAGGAAGTTCAAAAGGTAAATGAAGATAGGAAGGAAGGAAAATGAGAAATGATTAGATAAAGAAAATCTATTATTAAGGATACAGACAAAAATAATAATAATAAATGGGAATTTGGGACACTTTGGATCCTCTCTTTGAAATGTTGTGACTTTCCATGGTGCAAAGGTTCTATGTTAAGTTGGATCCCGGGTGAAATTGATATTATTCTTCTAGTTGAAACATGGGAGTATGAAGAGTATAAGGTCCCTAAAATAGAAGGATTTGTTTTGTGGTTAGCATGAAACAAGAAACCCTATTGCAAAGGGAGTGGAGGCATATATTTTTACATAAAAAGAATATCTCTCCTCCCAATCAACTTCATAATATAGACCCTCTCAATTAGTACATTTGGATAGAGATCTAAGACATTAATGATAAGAATGTTTATATGAAAATATTATATTTTTCACCTATTAATTCTACTTTTTATAAAAAAAACAATCTAGATAAAAATTCCCCCTAACATATTTATAGTCTGAGAAATGAAGGTAATATCCTCCTACTAGGAGACTTTAATGCTAGAACTACAACTAACCAAACTATTCTTTTAATAAATGTTTCCAACCCTAATTATTTATGGCTACATGAGGACCTTGTTTTATCTTACATATACAAAAGAAACTCTAAAGAATTGAATGAGAATTTGTTTGGTACCTAGCTAGTCAAGATCTGTAATTATCAATAATTTGCAATGGTGTAATGAAGTGGTTGAACTCCAACCAGATGAAGTGTATTCATGGGATAGGTAGTAGTGTCATGGATTATGTGATATATGATATCCCTATTTACAACTAAATAGTAAATTTTGACATTTTAAATGACCATGAACTCTAATATGATAATATACATCTAACCCTAACTCTAAAATTTTCCATGCACAAAATTCCCTTTGAAAAAAAAATTGATAATCAAAGGCACCTACTTTTTGACAAAAGTAAAGCTAATATTTTCCTAAAGGATTTAAATAGTGAATTAAATCTCCTATAATATAAGGACAACATCAAATACCTCTATCATAATTTTATGATGACACTTTCTACTTCCATTAACAAGTTCTTTATCGAGGTGTTATGTAAAAATAAAAATAGAACAACCAACCCTTTGTATGATAACAAGTGTAAGATTGCTAGGAAATCCATTAGGGATGCTTCTAACGAGTCCTAAAAACCAAATAATATAAATATGTACAAATCCATAATTAAAAGGAAAAAATGGTACTATATTAATAGAAAGCAAGAGTACCTTTTGTACATATCTAAACTTGATCCTAAGAAGTTCTAGAGGGAAATTATAACTTGAAAAACTAAATAAAATAATATGATTGTGTTGAAGGACTAGAATTCCAACATTAAAAATATTTACAAATCCCCTAATTCCATGGACACCATTCCAAACATTCCTACAAAGGATGAAGTTTTTCTATGGAAGACATAGAGTTTGAGGTTAAGCAACCTGTAAATGGGAAAGATAAGGACATTAAAGGCTACCAAGCTAAAATCTTAAAAATCAGAGGACCTATCCTCATCACTCACATACACAAGATCTTCAATTTAGTAGTCAAGAAGGGATTCCAAAACCCTAGACACAAAGACTCATTGTACCTATTTTTAAAAGTGGGGATAAAAAAATCCCTCTAACTATAGGACTATTTTTATTAGCCCCATTTTAGCCAAGTTGTATGGAATCATTCTAGGAAAGAAGATTAGAATATAGCTAGGAAGCCATGGAAAAGGAGATAAAGGCCATGATAAATTTAGGAGCTATCATTCATTATCTAGGTGGATATTTATGGCCACCTAGCTCTTCAACTGAATCATAATGATTCTCCATCTTGGCCATTATTATTATTATTATTGGGTCCTAAACTTCCAAGGTCATTTTGAGGTCGTAAATGACATTGTTTGGCCATTCTATGGCCTGGGTTTGTCACAACATGCCCAATCCCTACCAATGATTTTACTTCTTGATTATATCTTTCTAACGATCTACTAAACACCCCAAACAGAGATTGTATGCAAAAGTTGTTCCCCTCAGAAGATGATGCATCAACTAACCACCTCGGGGCCCAAAAAAATTTTGGCACTTCAAATCCTAGGGTTAGGGTTCTTAATTTATGTTAAAATACAATTCTTGTGGCCCATTGTAATATCTTTTTTCAAATGAGTGTAGCTGACATATCTTTATCTTCATAGATAATCTACCACCTTTCTAGCGAATTTGTGTTCTATAATACTCTATTATTTTATTCATTAATAGAAGTTGGGTTTCACTATAGTTTTGTACTCTCTACCATATTTTGTGTTTGTGCTTCATTTCATTCTCAATATAATATAGATTAGTGGTATCAAAGAAATCTGATCCTTATTGATTCTTGGTGTATGTCCCCAATGAGATCAGGGTATAGAGAGTTGGGTCTCGAGCTAGTTTCACTTGGGGACAATAGCTCTTTCCGGCCAAATAAACCTCTCATGGAGGAAGAAAAGAGAGATGATGGAGTAGGATATCCTTTTAAAATGTTGCTAGAGGAATCCCTCCCTTTAAAATAGAATGATATGATAGACAACTTCACTCAGATCCTTCGACGACTGTCGACAAAAAGTGAGGCACCTTCAACAAGTAACCATTTCATAGGTTAGAAACCCTTCAAGGTACAAGTTAAATTTGATATCCCTTTATTTGAAGGCAAGATACATGTATATTCTTTGGAGGAATGGATGAATTTGTTATAGGGGTATTAATTTGTTCAAAAATTTTCTAACACCAAAAAGATCACCTTCACTCTCCTTAAATCCCTACCCTATGTCAAAGATTGGTGGGAATGTTACGGGGAGATAAATAATAAAGATGATTCTATGACATCCAGGACATGACCCACTTGGGCAACCTCTGTTGATTCCCTCAAGGAGAAATTCTACCATGTTGGAAATTATGATGACCAATACATGAGATGGATGACTCTACGTCAGGAAAGAGACCAAATGGTGCAATAATACACCAACATATTTCATACCTTGCACTGAAATATGGGCATCAGAGACTTTGAGAAACACTTGGTTCTGAAGTACTACAATGGCCTGCAAAGTTACATAAAAACATATGTATCTCTTGGACATCCCTTCAATACAATGTCAAAATAGAGAAGAAATTTAAGAAATGAAAAAGAAGGAGTTTGGGTTTACAAATATGAAACAACAAAAGAATAATAAAGGCAACTCTAACTCACAAAACAAGGGATACATCAAGGAAGGAAATCTTACGTTGGATTTCTAAGACGGGGGGAGTGAATCAGTAATGAGCAATTATACCACTTATTAATCCTTTAACCACAATTTCTATTCCTTTAAGTTATTCAACAATTTTCATAAGTTCATCATTAATATGTTATTGCATCATATAGCATTAACATACATCAGTGTGTAATAAAAAATAATTGGCACATCCACACTATGCACATTACACCAATATTTTACGTGGAAACCCAATGGGGGAGAAAACCATGGAATGATTTTCTTATATGTCTTCAATAATTACATTCAAGGAAGTACCAACTTCCAGTTCTCTATCTCCAACTGGAAGGAGGCTCCAACCTGAAGGAGGCTACAAACCCATACGTTCTCCAGCTACAACCGGAAGGTGGCTACAACCACCTATTTCTTAGGATCCAACCTAAAGGAAGCTCCGATTTCATGATTCTATGGAACCAATTGGAAGGAGGCTATGACCCCCTTTCCTTTCCCCGTCCCATGGCCCTGAAATATATGTGTCAAATAGATGATGAAATCACTGCCACACTGTCACTGTGAGATATAACAATTTAAACATGTACCAATCTATGCCAACAACATGTAACCAACCTATATCAATAACCTATGACCAACCTGTACCAGTAATCATCCTATAACAACTAAAACCAATAGGTACACAACCTCTATATGGTGTTGCTCACGCATGTATGTGACCTATCTATATTACATCATGTGTATGTATGTGACCTGTCTATACTGTAGCCTGCGTACACCTTCAGAAATCTGTGGTTTTCACCTTTCTGAAACTCATAATCTCTGTTTCCTCTGTCACATCAACCTGTAACATGTCACTGTGTTAAATCTATAGTTATGCCTCTATGCATACATCATCATACATATCCCTTAACCAAGTGCATCTATGTCTCTCTAGTTATGTTCCATACATATGTATACAATCATGATCAAGTGTAATAACCCTCACATGGACTAGACATCAAACACTCATTGATATGTAGCCTAAAACTACACCAACACATCACAACCAAAAACCCTCAACCATGTACCAAGAAATACAATATATTCCTCAACACTCAACCCAACAAGATGTAACAATCAAACATACTAGTGTTGTATTTTTGTAGATCTACCTCATACAATAAGTTCCATACAACCAAAAAACTCTCTAGGGAAAATCCTCAATCTCCCATAATAATATCACATGTACACAACAATATCCAACTACACATCAGAATATGACATACTTTTTGAACCTATAGATAGATCTGTTGTACTTGATCATTGTAGACATTCCTAGGAACTTTCTTTCAGAATCTGAGAACCTGAGACTCTTATCAGCTCAAGATTTCATGGATTTTCCCAATTGTACGTGCCCTCCTTACTTGCTAGCCCATGTATGTACGCGACCTCTTCCACTGCAACCCAAGTACACCTCAAAAACTAGGGTTTTCAGTATTTATGCAACTCCAAAACTTTCGTTGTCAACCCTTATTTCTACCATAGACTTGTGTAACTTCAAATTTGTCCATGAGTATCTGCAATAAACCTTACAAAATAATAGATATTCATTGTGATCAATAGATGCTAATAGGATACCCTTTCTCTCTTATTTATACTCCCAAGTAGCTTCCTTTAGGGGTTACCTTCTATCTAACTTAACTCAACTTCCTTATTTTAGGGCTAACCCACTTCCAACCACTTGTCCACTTATAACCACTTTATCCACAAATAGTAAACTCACCACTTCTAGTTGCAACTAATTTATTTTTAATTATTTTCTTTTGAAACAACTTAATCCATGATTAACTCCTAGTTTCATCCACATTGACTAGTCAACTTCTTCTAGGAGTTTCTAGAATAATTTGACTTCTTTGACCTTATAGGGTCTTCTATATAACTCATGACGGTTCTCCAACTTCACAAGGCCACAACTCTCTAACCATGGGGAGTTATGTGGTGTTCCACATATCACCAGAAATGGCATGACATGTATTATCCATATAGAATAATCTTACTTGCAAATACACTAATATTCATACCTTTATACCTAAAAAAAGATTGAGTCCCTTAACCATACAGTTGGGGATACTGGAATTTTCTACTAGACTTACTCAAGGGTTGACATCAATCTCTAAGGGTTGACATCAATCTGCAATATCACTCTCCAAGGGTTGATATCAATGACACCCAACTATCCAAACCAACTGGCCATCAATATAAACCAATTGTCTGAAAACTTCAAGAAAACCAGTCCAAACCTCAGACAAAGAAGGGTAATGGGAAGTTGAAAAAGAATATTGGAAAGTGGTGTGAGTTCAACAAAATCCCTTGGAACAACACTAAAGAATGGCACTCAAAACAATCATTGTTTGTCAAGCTTAAATAAAAAGAGTCAGAACCTGACTTAGACATTGATTCAGAACATGATAAAGGAAAGTGGATCATTGATGCAAAACCCAATTCTACCATCATAATTGTAAAGACCCAACCATATGATTCAGAGGAGCTTGAGGAATAATAGTTCATATTCTATTCATAGATGTGGGTGAAGGGGACCCCACTGCATTTCATTGTTGAAAATAGGACCCGGTAGAACCTAATATCATTCGAGTTCATCAAGATATTGAATATGTCAATGATGCCACATCCCCAACCATCCTACATCAGTTGGTTGAGACAAGGATGAGACCTTTGTGTCAGCCAGTAGTGTCTCTTTTCCTACGTCATCAAGCCCTTCAAAGATGAGGTATTGTGTGATGTCTCCCCACTTGTATTTTGTGATGTTATTTTAGGACAAACTTATATGTAGAAACTTCATGTTGTTTATGAGTCCTAACACCGTAGTGTCATTATTATTTTGGGAGTTTATCCCTATAGGGTACGAGAGGTAGTTTTGACTACTGCAATTTCATTGATCTTAAAAAAATAGTGCCAAAAGGTAATCTCTTAGACTGTGAATGTTTTCCCCTTCATGGTTTGGTCCAAAGGTTAATGAAAGGTCATTGTGACCACCATATCTTTAGCACAAGGTCTCTCTAAAAAACAGAAGCAGGTGGACAAGATTGTAGAGTATTACAAATGCCTCTTCGCTTCACTTATAGGGGTACATATGCACTATTAGGTCAAACATCCCATTGATTCTATACTTGGTACCCCCTTACCCAGTGGTCTAATTTAAATATACTCCCTTGTATAGAATTAGGAAATAAAATGTCAAATTCATGAGCTCATCCAAAAGGTACACATTTGAATGATATCCTCACATTATGGGAGTCCAATTGTGTTGGTGCGAAAGAAGGATGGGACATGGAATCTCTTTATTGATTATATATCTCTGAACAAAATCATTGTCAATAACCAATACCTAATCCCGTAAATTTACGATCTTCTTGTTAAAATTAAGGGTGTCAAGTTCTTCAATAAGATTGATCTAAAGTCATGATATCACTAGGTTCCTATAGAACCAACTGATCTATGGAATACATACTTCAAATATAAATAGGGCCTATTTGAGTGGTTAGTCATGCCTTTTGGATTGACTATTTCTCCAACAACATTCATGAGGATGATGGATGATATCTTGCAGTTGTTCAAAAACGCTTTTACAATTGTCTATTTGGATGACATCCTCATGTTCAACCGCACCTCAATAGAGAACTTGTAGTACATTCAACAGGTCTTATAACCACCCTACGACAACACAAGTTATACGCTAATATGGATAAATTCTCATTTTTCATGTAGAGAATCCAATACATAGGATACATTGTGAATGAACATGGGGTGCATGTGGACCCAACCAAGATCCAATTCATTCATGATTGTCTAGCCCCAATGACTCTAAAAAATCTCCACAACTTGTTGGGCCTATCCAACTTCTATTGTATGTTCGTGTTTGGGTTCTCTCATATATCTTGGTCCTCAAGTCAAGTGACTAAGGGGGGAATCTAAAACAAATTTTTCCCAGTCTGAATCTTATTAGAAATCATATTCTGAGATATGAAACATCACCTTTGTTTTACATCAGTCCTCACATTTCCAGACTTGCAAAAATCATTTGAGATTGAGACAGTTTCTTCTAACTATGTTATTAGTTTCATCCTCTCTATGCAAGTACATCCAGTATCCTATCATAGTGAAACACTATATGATTTTTTTCAAAAATATACCACCTGTGACAAGGAGATGTACTCCATTGTGTAGGCATTTTGATAGTATAAGAATTATATTCTAGGAAAGGAAACAATCATCCACACTGATCACAAGCCTCTGTAATTGATGCATATGTAAGGAAATATATTAAATGGCCATCATAAAAAATGGTCCACATACCTCCATCTATTCCACTTGAACATTAAGTACAAAAAGGGTAGCACCAACCATGTTGAATACTACCTTAGTCAACCCCCAATTGTGGCACCCACAATAGTTCTTAAATTTTGTGGGAACAAGACCTCCGGGCGGCCATAATTATACAACAATGACTCTAAATTTGTTGGTACTTATTAGAAACTTAGTGTTAGTAAACAAATCTCAGACTTCCACTTCTATGATGGGATTGTTTTTTATCTATGTAGTATTTGTGTTCTTTCAAGCGAGCATGAAAATATAATTTTGGAGTCACATCATATTCAAGTGGTAGGGAACTTCAGTGTGGAGAAGACAATAGTAGTACTTCAGAATCATTTATACTCGACAAAGCTTCGATAGGACATTGACAAGTATATCGTTTCGTGCACTGCCTATACCATTGCTAATTTGTCCATTAAGAAGTAGGGGCTATACACTCCTCTACCTACCCTAGAAAATCCTTTGGAGTCCATCTCCATGGATTACATGTCAGGTTTTCCCTCCACCAAACATGATCATGATTGTGTTTTTGTGGTTTTCAATTGATTCTCTAAGAAGGCCATTTTGACACCATGTAGAAAGAGTATCATAGTTGAGGCCACTTCTAGGCTCTTCTTTGATTAGGTTCAGGTTCATTTCGAGATACCATGGACCATTGTTTTAGATAGGGACAATAGGTTCCTCAGTAATTTATGGTCCAGTCTATGATTTATGATGGACATCAAGCTGACCAAATCGACTGCCTTTCATCCTCAAATAGATGGGAAAATGAAAGTGGTCAATAGAATGATTGTGCATATCCTATGCATGTACAACTATGAGAATCCACATACATGGTATGAAATCCTTCCATATGTTCAACATAGCTATAACAAATCCCTCCTTAGCTCCATTGGCCACAACCATTTTCAGGTGTGCTTGGGGTTCTAGTCCTAGAAACCCATTGATGTAGTTTTCTTCACTGATAGAGCCCTCCCATTCTCAAAACAAGGCATACATAGCAACCAAATTTTTTGAAAGGATCCAAAACCTCCAACAATAGGTTCATGATATCTTGGAGAAGGTCATTTCCAAGTATAAGTAGTGACATGACCCACATCAAGTTCGTCACAAGTTTCAAGTCGGTGATAAGTTGTGGTTTCATTTGCAGAAAGAGTGCATCATATGACCCCATAAGAAGATTAAGCCACTCCAATATGGGCCTTACACCATCACAAAGTTTGTGGGTGATAATGATTTTGAATTGAGTATTCCTCCTTTCCTTGGCTTGCACCTAGTATTTAATGTGGAGCTGCTTCGAGCATATTTACCACCTCTATTGAACACCTTGGAGGTGGTTGAGAAATTGGTCCCTTTAGATATTGGAGTGGATTGTTTGAGAAATTGAACACATAGTAAGATAATTCTTATCTTATATGCTTTTGTTCTCTATGAGGTTTCAAGTTTGAGTTGTGTGTACGAGATTTTGTTTTTTGCACTAAATCAACGTTTTAGATGAATTTAGGATTTTATTTGAGGAGAAATTTGAGGTTGATTTATAGGTTGTATTTCTCTTCTTTCTCACTATTTATCTTATTCAATACTTGTTCTTGTTATTTTTCCCTTTCTTTTTCTTCTCATTTGGAATTCCTAATAGATATTTTTAGTTTTCTATTGAGTCATGTTAAATTTTCATTGGTATGTATTATTTTCAATGAACACAGATTAATTTGAAGACTTGAGTGATTTGTAATGAAGTATATCTTGTTGAAATATTTATGGGGTTCTTTAACTTATTTCAACTTAGATATGTATTTAGGATTTTCAGCCACGACAATGAACAATGCTTGTAGTCTTATTTAGCATAGTAGTTTTCAATTATCTATACCATTAATTAATACTATATTGATTTTACAATATTCTTATCCTTTTGTAATGAAAATTGTTTGAACAAGTGTTTTCATGCAATAATTTTGGTCTTATGTGGCCTGAATCAAGCAATGGTAAATCATGCCTCATTCTTTGCATACTTAACACCTAGATGGGTTTGTGGCCTACTCCTTCAACTTTACCTAGATGATGTTATCCCTCTCATTCATGCTAGATATTTGTTATGTGATGATGGTAAAGGATGATTAGTTACACCATGAAAAACTGGATACATCCTTTCCCTTCAAAAAAATAGTACATATGGTACTGTTCAATTCACTCTCGACAAATGATGAAATATTCCATAGGACACTACCATATGTCCTCATCTATTGGTCAAATTGTTCTATCCCATATTCAACATTTATCCTCCAGTTTCCTCTACCGCCACCATCCATTGCATCTGCAATTTTCAAATGGGTACCATTCTCCAACACCATACTTGAAGAAAGGGATTATTGAAAAAAAAAAATCTAATCTTAGATATAAATTTGGCTGTTAATATTACCATATCAATTTCCAACTTGGATACCATCCTTGATCGGTATTCGATCATCATATAACTTCTTATCTATATTGGTACATTTTGGGTGGAAACAAATGGATGAATCAACTTGCAAGACCATTTTAGTGGTAGGTCCTAGTTTGGAAAATTGGGGTCTGGAAACTTTTGGAGCCATTTTGAGGCATTAAATGACATTTTTTGGGGTTACACTATCCAAAACTTGCGCACACACCATTAATGTTTTTCTAGACTCTGATATCTTTCCAATGGCACATAAAATTCCTCAATCGAAGATTGTATGAAAAAGTTATGCCTCTCGTAAGTTGACCCATTGTGTTGACCACCATAATACGAGCAGATGCCAAATTATCCCCCATTAATAAAATGTGGGGATAGACATGTGTGTATTTTCAATAATATTATATAAGGACCAAACCTTACTTGAGGGTTGAGTAAGTCAAAACCCTAATCGTAGATGACTATCCATCTATGTTAAATGTCGAGTTGTAAGGAGGAGAAGGGGTTCCATTCCTTTGTATTGTACTTGTTCCATAGTTGAGAATATCATCCAAGGAGTGGTATTTTGAGAGAATAATAGAGGAGGTAGGGGATTCTATATTATTTTTTTAGTTCATAGTGTCAAAGGGAACTCCATAGTGAATTCCTCTTTCTTTGAACTTTCTTTCCACAACTGAAGAAAAGAGAGTAGAGCATAGGCCTCACCTTCTATCTGGGTTTTCTCCTGTATTGGGTTTCCTAGGATACATATTGTGTTCAATTAGGTGGATAGTGTGTATAAATTTGACTATTCTTTGATTTTTGTATTTAGTTATTCTCATAAATTGAAACAAAGTCAGTAATTAAATAATCTAGGATCTAAGGAAATAAACTACGAAAATATAATATTTCATAATAGTTTAAGATCTATTGTGATAAAATGTTCCAATGGAATATCCATGGTATTTTACAAATCATATTGGTATCAGAGCAATTTTCTTTGGGGTATTTGTGGAAAGTTTCAAGATTTGAGAATTGTATTAAGAAGAAATTCATAGAACCCTAGCCATGGAAAATGAGTCTATTCACAACAACCCTCAAGATCTAGTAGAAGAGATATTTGCAAGGTTGGAAGAGAAAGTCAGTATTTCCTCTCGTAATATGACCCTCCTCATGGAAGCTCTGGCAAGAAAGCTCAGATCATTTGAGGAGGTTGGATGTTCTAACTCAGAGATCATATCAGAGAGGAAATTGGGAGAAAATTAAGACCTATAAAAGGAGTCGAGGAAAGAGCCCAAGAAAGAGAAACCAAGTTTTAGTGGCATTACACCTTCATAGTATTTATTTTAAATGGAAGAGAAAGTGGATATCAATCCAAACCTAGGTGAGATCGATGCATTAAAGTTGAATCATCTGTTGCAACAATTAGAGGTATATTTCATTGTTCATAATATATATGAGTAGCAAAAGATTTTGTTTTCTCGATTGAAATTAGAGGACCATGCATTGACCTAGTGGGAAATCCACACAGAGACACTTAGGATGGAGGGTGATCTACCAATAACTAGGTGGGATGATTTCAAAACCCTCATTAGGTCCTAATTCTACTCTATCGGGTATGTAGAGGACCAATGGATTTGTTGGTATTACTTTAGGCAAAGGTAAGTGTAGAGTGTGTAGGAGTACACCATCAAATTCAAAATGATGCCTATCATGTTGGGAATATCTCCCAAGAACCCATATGTACTCCTCAAGTATTTATTGGGTCTACACAATAATTTGTGAAAGAAAGTGATGCTCTTCAATCCAAATATTGTTGATGAGGCTTGTGTGCAAGCATAGTATATGGAAAATATAATCCAGAAGAAAGGAAATCCAAGTGGTTTCAAGCAAAAAGAGCATTGAGATGCCTCCAAGGATGGGATAAAGAAGTGGAAATGGAAAGACAAGAAGACAACAACCATTTTGTAAGTTTTAAACCTATAAAGTAAAGAAATGCATACATATTCTTAAGAAGAACATAAATTAATCAATGGCTCATACACATAGTACACATAGATTTATGTTGGAAACCCTTAACCAAGAGAAAACCGACCTCCCTTGGTGTTGCACCTCTCAAATATTCATTGTATTAATTTCACCATTTTCAATACAATATATACACAATATTTTTGGTATTTTGTAGCTACCAAAACCCTAATCCATTAATCCAAGATTAATTTAGAAAACCACTAAAAATAGAAAAAAAATCTAAAATGGAAAAAAATGTAGATTCAGTCGTCCAATTTGATTCTCCACCCACACACATGCAAAGAATATAACACCTACCCAACATTATCCCACTTTTTGTTTTTTTTGTATATAGGGGGTCATAGGATTACATAGTCAACAATATAGGGTAGAAATGCCCATTGTTTCTCTACACCATGAGAACTTCTCGGTGATCACAAACTTTGTCAATGAATTTGGAACATTCTTCAAAGTCTCAACCTTCTCCAACAACAGCTTCTTTTCTTCAACCATATCTCTCAAAAAATGATATTGAACATCAATATTCTTTGTCTTTGAATGACAAGTTGGGCTCATTTCTATGAAGATTGCACTCTGATTGTCGCAATTTAAACTTACTTCCTGTTGTACCAACCCAATCCATGAACACAATATCTACAATTATATTGCTTCCTTGCATGCATGAGTGGTTTCCATGTATTCAACTTATGTAGTTGAGAGTTCCACTAAAACTTATCTTTTCCTCATATGATTGGTTGCTCCCCAAATAGGTTAAACACATACCCACTTGTAGATATTTTTAGATCTAGATCTCCATCCCAGTTTACATCAACAAACCCATGTATGTACAAAACTATGTCTAATCCTAGTATTCCTTAGTAGAACAATCCATAGCTAGAAGTTCCATTTAAATACCTGAAAACCCTTTTTACTATTTTCCAATGCTCCTTCTCTGGTTTTGACATATACTTTCTTAAAACTCAGATAGTATGTGCAATGTCTAGTCTAGTAAAGACCATTTCATACATCAAATTTCTAATTGCACTAGCATATGGAACATGGTACATGTCCTCTTCCTCTTATTTTTCTTTGGGACACTAATCTACATATAATTTTACATCTACATGAATAGGAACCTTGACTGGTTTACTTTACTCCATATTAAACCTTTTCAATATCGTCTCAATATATTTTCTTTGATTCAACCATAGTTTATTGTTTGCACAATATCTTTTAATCTCCATTCCCAGAATGAATTTAGCAGCATTGAGATCCTTCATTTCAAATTTGGAGGATAGTTGTGATTTCGCCTCCTTGACAACATCCATGTTATTTCATACTAGAAACATGTCATCAATATACAAAACTACATAAATGAAGTGATTACCAACCTGCTTTGAATATTCATAGTGATCAGTTGTGCTTCTCACAAATCCCATTCCAAGGATGTATGTGTGAAACTTTTAGTACCATCTCCTAAGTGATTACTTGAGACCATATATTGACTTCTTTAGCTTATAGACTAGCTCTTATTTCCTGTCACTGTAAATCCTTCTGGCTACTTCATGTAGATTTCTTATTCCATATCCCCATGTATGAATGTTATATAATAGAAGTTAACTTGGACACAACAGAAGAAAATTGACAAAAGTCAATTCCCTCTACCTGGGAATAAACTTTTTCTACTAACCAAGTTTTGCATTTCTCCACTTTTCCTTATGCATTCAACTTATTCTTAAATACCCATTTTCTGCAAATGGCCTTTCCTCCAGTTGGAAACTTAACTAGATCCCATGCCCCATTCTTATCCAAGGCATGCATGTATTCAACCATGGCCTTCTTCCAGAGTTTACTATCCTCTGATTTCATTGCTTCCCTAATAGTTTTGGAATCATCATTACTAATATATAAAGAAAAATTAGCACACAATAAGGTGGACTATACCTTTATGGCTACCTTCTTTCCCTCATTGATTTCCTCAATATTGGAGTATGAGGTTCTTCTTCTTATTATTCATCTTCTTACATTGATTCAAAATTTGTATCATCCAACTCAAACTCTATTTTCTTAGGTTCTTATTTCCTTGGTAGGAATTCATTTTTTGGAACATCTTTAACCTCTCTAAAAACAACATCCTTGTTGTAAACAATATTCTTAGTTTTTGGGTTCCAAAGATTATATCCCTTCATACCATCTTTATAACCAATAAAGATACACTTTTCAGATTTATTAGCTAGCTTCCTGTTATTTTCCTTTGGAACATGTACATCACAACCAAACATTATGAGATGTTCAAGATAGGGTTTCTTACCAGTCCATACTTCATGTGGAATTTTTTCCACCAACATTGATGAGGGTGATATATTTACAATGTAACATGTAGTACCCATTTCCTCTACCTAGAATTCCTATCCTAACCTGAAACCATTGAGCATTTTCCTTTCCTTTTCAATCAACGTCCTATTCATCCTTTTTGTAGCCCCATTCTGTTGAGGTGTGTATGGAGTAGTATTTTTCCTTTCTATACCACACTTCTTGCATAAATATTTGAATTCATTCCAACATAATTCTCCACCATTATCTATCCTCAACACCTTTATTTTATTCATTGTCTGGTTTTCTACCAGAGCCTTAAACTCTTTAAATTTATCAAATACCTCATATCTATTCCTAAGAAAATAAATCCATGTGTTCCTTGAGAAATCATCTATTAATGAAGAATAATACACATATTTACCTAGTGATGGAACATGCATAGGTCTAAACACATCATTGTTTATCAACTCTAAGATGCCCTTTGCTCTTGTAGCACCATATGGGAATATTACTCAATTATATTTACCATACATGAAATATTCACAGAAATCATAATCCAAGGTGCAATTAGAAATACCTTCAACCATACCTTTACCATGTAGTGTTTGAAGGACCCTTTATCCAATATGTCCTAGTATTTGATGCCATGGCATGGTATTATTTCTAGGGACAATATGCATTTTTTCTTCTTTATTTCTCTTCTTAGTGAAAATATAACTATTACACCCATCGGTATAAGTGGTTCCCAAAAACATGTACAAAGATCCACATCAAAATCCCATCATCAACACCATTTCTCCTCTGACCATCTTGCAAGTTCCCTTTCACAATAAAGTATCCACACATGCATCATCCAACTTACTTATAGATATTAGGCTCCTGACTAGATTTGGAGTGTAGAGAACCCTAGGGAGAGTTCTAATCATTCCATTCTTCAGCAAAAACTTAACCCTCCCATGTCCCATGATTTAGTTGTCGATTCATCTCCTAGGAAGACATCATCGCCATCATACTTTTCATATTCACTAAACCACTCCCTATGAGGATTCATATGAAATGATGCACCTAAATTGATCAACCATACATCACAATATGCATATGTACATATATATGTTAGGTATGTTAACACTATGTAATTTCTCAGGCTGAGGAATAAGTTGACATAGGTAACCATAAAACCACATTGGAGTCTAGGATCTATCCCTCCTACACTCATAGAGGGATCTCTCTGTATGATTTATCTTTTTTTGGATTAGAATGTTAAGCTAGTTATGAAAGTACAGGGTTGTTTGTTTGTTTTGAATTATTTGGTTGGAACATGGGAAAATGGATTCACAGTTTGGAATTGATAAAAAAATGTTAGAATATAGAAGATGGTGTGCTTGTTTTACCATTGACGATACCCTTGTCACCCAACCACAGGCCGAAGCCTCCCTCCGAGCACCTTAACCTTGACCTGAGAATTCCTCCGGAAGCAAACCCTAGGCTAGATAGCCAAACAAAGAGTAGCGCATAAATCCCCAAGGATAGCGCATCACAAATGACTGATCAGATGTTCCAAACCCTAGCCAAGAGATATCCAAGCCAATAATGAAACTAGCTGCTGCTATAGCTCCAGCTGCAACCCTTGTCCAAACCTGTGCACCAAACTGCAACTGCAGTGCGCACCAATTGGGAAAACTACAGTCCTGAGATATGACAAATGAGAACTGGTGCCCTGTATTTATAGTAATCCTGCCAGTTTACTGGGGCTGACTTCTCTTTCTGGGTATGTGTCTATTCAGTATATTATTATTAATTATGGCTGACTTCTTCTCTTGGAGGCTAATAGCCTAATATAAATTTTCTTCTTGAGTCGACAAGGCTTCTAGGGTTATTAGCCAACTCATTAGGGTTTCTCTTACTTCCCGGAGTCTTCTATT
>ML845514.1:25528-36625 GCA_009831015.1 Picea engelmannii | reverse complement strand
GTTGTTCTTTCATAGGTATAGTTCTTTTTGGAACACATTATCTTCTGAGAGATAGATATACAGGATATGTACAGAGATGATGCAAGAAAGATATGTACAAGAGAGTAAGAAGAGTGTTGTTACCTTTTAGTAGAAGAAGTCTCCTCCATCCTGCTTAGTCTTCTTTGCAGGTTCCTTTTCTTCAGCAATCGATGCTTCGTGTTTCTCCTTCCTTTTCTTTAGTTCCGGACACTGATTCCTGTAGTGACCGTACTTCTAACAGTTGAAGCATTGTATTTCTGAAATGTCTTTCTCTTGATTTGGCTTCCTCCTTGAACCGAACTTCCTTTTGTTTCTGAAGTTCTTGAGTCTTGCTATGAAGGTTTGATCATCGTACTTCTTTTGAGGTTTCTCTTTTTCATTGATCCTTGATTCTTCGTGAGCACAACAAGTCCAAAGTTCTTCAAATGTCAGGTACTCCTTCCTTGTGTTCATGCTTGCGGCAAATGCATCCCATGTCTTGGGAAGACCATTGAGTATTATGTTCACCAATTCCTTTTCTGAAGTGATCTCTTCAATAGCTTGTAGTTGATCTCTTAGCTGGGAGATCCTTACAAAGTAGGATGTTATGCTGTCATCATCATTCATCTTCATGTCATGGAGCTCATTCTTCAGACTCATAACTTGTCCAATGTTTCTAACTGAGAAGAGATTCATTAGGGCATTGTACATCTTCTTCGATGAGTCAAGATGGGAGATGTAGGGTATCAAGTGGTATTTTATGGAATCCACTATGATTCTCATGGAATTGATGTCAACGTATTTGAACTTTTCCATAGATGCAACGTTCTGCGGTTCCTTCTCTTCTCCTTTAAACTTTGGCTTCACGCTCTTTCCTTTCACAATATCCAACACTTTATTCTTAGCAAGGATGAGTTCAATCCTTGTCTTCCATGCTCTGAAGTTAGAGGCTCCATCTAGCTTGTTCTTAGACTTCATAGAGTTCATCATGGCTTGCTTGACTTGGTCAAACCCTAGATTTGACCAGAAATCAAAACTTCACATCTTGGCCTTCTGAGAGTACCAAGAGATGCGCTAGGCTAGGGCGCACTGATATGTCCGGAGATTAGGTCAATCTCATCACTTAAGGTGCCTCAACAAGAGGTTTAGGGTTTCTGCAACTGCTTCTGCTGGTAACCCTAGCTGCAGTTCTTTTGGAAGCTGCTCTTGCTAGTAACCCTAGCGACAGTTCCTCAATGAGCTCAATATCTAGTGGCTATGTTTCCTTCCAGCGTTTTAGGCTGACTGAAGGGGTGTGGGACCATAACCTGTTAGAATATAGAAGATGGTGTGCTTGTTTTACCATTGACGATACCCTCGTCACCCAAACACAGGCCGAAGCCTCCCTCCGAGCACCTTAACCTTGACCTGCGAATTCCTCCGGAAGCAAACCCTAGGATAGATAGCCAAACAAAGAGTAGCGCATCAATCTCCAAGGATAGCGCATCAAAAAAGATTGATCAGATATTCCAAACCCTAGCCAAGAGATATCTAAGCCAATACTAAAACTACCTATTGTTGCAGCTCCAGCTGCAACCCTCCTCCAAACCTGCGCACCAGACTGCAACTGCAGTGTGCACCAACTAGGAAAACTGCAGTCCTGAGATATGACAAATGAGAACTGGCGCCCTGTATTTATAGTAATCTTGCCAGTTTACTGGGGCTGACTTCTCTTTCTGGGTATGTGTCTGTTCAGTATATTATTATTAATTATGGTCGACTTCTTCTCTTGGAGGCTAATAGCCTAATATAAATTTTCTTCTTGAGCCGACAAGGCTTCTAGGGTTATTAGCCAACTCATTAGGGTTTCTCTTGCTTCCCGTAGTCTTCTATTCTTGTTAGGTTCACATGTGGGGGTAAATACCTCTCGCAGCTACCATAATATTAACAAAAATCAGGTATTAACAGGCTAATATTGCAGGGCAGGGTAGGCAAACTCACTGGATCCTCAAGATTTAATGTATTGAAAAGATGGAAAATGTTTAGAAGTCCAATTAAAAACAAAGAAACTAAGAATTTTGGTTTCAATATTCAGTGGAAAACACATAAATTATTCTAAGACAGAGACAAAGTGTACATTAAAACAAATTCTTCTCCTAATCTTCTCAAAACAATTCATAATGTAGGTAGCAATTGTGATAACAAAAAGAAAAATTTACAGAAAAAGATACACTTCACCAATGGAATTCGCCACAAGAATCCTACAATGGTCGCACTGTATTATCAGAAATATGAATCAAATGGTCTTTGTGGACTGCTTCACAATATGGATCCTATCCAACTAACATGTCCCAACTGACCAACCCACAATAACTCAAAATCATAAGTATTTATAAGTTATTTAAAATGGTCATGTCATTAATGAGAAGGATTAAATTTAGGAAAATCTAAACTAATTAGATTTCAGATTACAAAAATACAGGGATCATGCAGATTTGGTCAGATTTCTGGTGCTTGATTTGATTTAATAAAATAAATTGTAGATACAACAAACTGCCAAGTGATTCGAATGTTGGAGCTGGTAGATGAGTTATGTTTGGATCCTGGAACGTCATGTTGACTTGATGGAGATTTTTGGTGATCTGACCCTTTGAATCTGCTGCGTTGTATGATCTTTGTTTCTAGATGTATTGATTCCCTCTGATTTCATTACAATCTATCCCTTTGAATAGATTTGCCTCCCAAAATTTTGAAAACATAGGGTCCAAGTAAGTCTTTGATTCTCCCAATATGAGATAGTTTTGTAAAATATGGGGGAGGTTTTTTTATATCAGATAGTTCTGAGAAAAAACCTCTCTCCATTTTTTGAAATTCGTCTCCAACTATTCAGGATCTGGGTTTGAAAAATATGTCTCAAACAAGAAAATCCCAAATCCCAAAAAATAGGGCTTAATGATGCTCTATATTCTCCCAAACCATGGCACCTATGAAAAATATGAGAGAATTATTGAATTTCATCCCATTGTAGAGAAAAACCTCTCTTGGTTTGTCAAAATACACCTTCGTTTTCCCATAATGATGCAGGAGCATCGCTCACTCATCAAGCGAGCCAACACATTGAGAGGAAACAGCTGGACAACGCCAGCATGCATTTTGAAATACTTTGGAAGTATTGCGCTGTCCTTTAAATGAAGTCATTTATAAAGAAGTGCACTTGTATTGTAAAGGGGACCTTGAGCCTTTAAGCTCTCGTCCTTAGTAGGTAGGAAGGCATTTAATAGATTTAATGCAGGTAGATAGATGTTTAAGTCTAGATTAGACAGTTTCAGTTTCGAGAGGGAAAACGGATATAGACACCCTCCTTTGTACATTGTAACATTATTCATATTCAAGCATTCAGGAGCAAGGAGAGAGAGCAAGCAGAGAATTTGTGAAGAACACCCATGTACAGATGTTTTTGAATTAATAGAAGAGAGTCTTTGATTCAATTTCATGGTTGGTGTTGTTTCTCTGTGTATGATGTTTATGTGTTCATGAATGTTTGTTTTCTGGTCATGAATTTGCTTTGAATATGTTGTGCATATGATTTCATGGGTTTTTAACTGAGGTTTGAGAGAGAAGAGAATAAGTTTCAATTGTTTCTCTGTCTGAGCCAGGAGATTCCTGCATAGAGTGCAGTTGAATTCATCCGCATAGAGTGCGTTGATGAGGCTCGATAGTTAAACCCTTATTCTCATTCACCTAGAAGTTGAAGTGGGTTGGTAGAGCCATGCAGGAGAAGTGCAGGCTGAACTTGAAGTCTCAGTGGCTAGTCTGAGAAAAAGAAGGCAGAGACTGTTGTTGTCGGAGGTGCACAGAGTCTGAAAGACTCAACACTAGGGGAGTTGTTGAAGATCGAGCACGACTAGGGTGTGCAAAGTCTCTGAAGGAGTCAAAGTTGACAAGATCAGGAGGGATAGTCCCTTCATGATACTATGGAGATGAACCCAGGAGAAGGTTCAAACAGGAAGGAGCTTTAGAGCGGAAGAATTCCTCAAGGAGGAGGAATAGACAGCCAGATCTCGCAGGAGGAGATTCACAAAGTCCCGCCTACCGTCAGATCTTGGAGAAGTTGCGCGGGATTTAGCCCTTAGGTGCACGAGGAGTCCAAGAGCCATTGGAACTTCATCTCATCGGGATATCGGAGGTTCCGTGGTCGTGGGACTTTTGAAAACCGAAATCGCGAGTTGTGATTTCCCGAAGAGATTTGGACCGTGGATCCCGAGCTGGACACGTGTCTGAAATCCAGAGAAATCGGGGTTCGGAATTAGGGATTTTCCAGTGCCAAGGGATTGTGACCTGTGAAATCGCGATCACACGATTCCCGATAGAGCGGAGAAAAGGTGACGTGGCAAGGAGAGAGAACACGTGCGTATCAGAGTTTGGGGTTCGGAGATTTGTGGTGCAAGTGAACCGTGGCATCGCGTGTGCCAATTTCCCGATAGGGAAATCCTCCACAGGGAAGGAGAGTGTTGACATTCAGAACCATCGGGTTTCGGGGTTTTGGGTAGCACAAGGAATGTGCTCGCTAGTTTCGCGATATCGCAAAACCTGATTTCCCGATAAGTCAAAGGGAGATCATGGAGAGAATTCTATGGGTATTAAGGGGTCCCGATAAGGGATCAGAAGAACCTTGAAGTTCTTCAGGCCTAGGATAAAGGAAGGTCCTGGTGGGAGTGGACGTGCCCAGGGTGGCGCGTTTGCATCAAGTGGTATCAGAGCGAGAAAATCTCTCTATTTTCTGTAGCAGAAGAGAAGATAAAATTTCACCATGCCGCCGAGAAGAGGTAGAAAATCACCCAATCCAGAGGGGGAAAGGGAATTGTCCAGAAAAAGAAGTAGCCAAGGACAAAATGTAGAGATGGAGAGGGAAATACGAAATCTTCGTGCCAGAATGGAAGATATGGAAGCAAGGCAGAGATGCACAGCAAATACTGGAGATCTAAGTGACTCCGAAGGCGAAGCTGAAGCTATATCACAAGGAGAGGTCACAGCAGAGGAGGCATCAACTGAGCGATTGATTAAAGTTATTGCTAGGATGATTTCAAAGACCAAAATGGACATTCCAGCTTATGAAGGGAGCCTGGATGCAGAAGAGTTGTTGGACTGGATCAGAGCTCTTGATACCTACTTCGATTATGAGGATATCGAAGAGGATAAAAAGGTAATGCATGTTGTTACTAAGTTGAAGGGACATGCAACATTGTGGTGGAACGAGCTACAGGCAGATAGACGTTCCAAAGGTAAGCAGAAGATTAAAAGCTGGGATAGAATGATTGCTAAGATGAAAGCGAAGTTCATCCTCAGAGATTACCAGATCACTCTGTTCAGATGAATGCAAAAGCTGAGACAGAAGTTGATGACGGTGAAGGAGTACACCGAAGAGTTTTACAAGCTCAATATCAGAGCGGGTCATCGGGAGAGAGATGATGAGAAGGTAGCCAGATACCCGAATGGGTTGAGGTACGATATTCAGGATGAATTAAGCATGGAAACTATCAGAACTATTGAGGATGCTTACCAGATGGCTCTGAAAGACGATGAGAAGTTGATTCGTAAGCAAGGACAGCGAGGACGAGGCAAAAGTCAGCCCAGAGGCAAGGCAGTTGCCCAGGAGAAATTTTAGAAGCCCAAAGAGGAATGGAAAAAACCTCAAGGTAAGATTGAGAGAGGTGGAACCTCACAACGAGGACAGCAATATGCTGAGCCGAGGAGACATTATACAGAGCAGGGTGGTGGATATGCTGACGTGAATACTTTTCCTCATACTAGAGGTAGAGGAAGAGGCAGAGGAGGAGTCATCACATGTTTTACATGTGGGAAGGATGGACACAAAGCCGTTGATTGTCCAGACAGAAAAACAGACAGAGGAGAAGCTCACATCACTGAGGTGCACAGGTGTGATGTTGAGAATGAAGACACTGAAGCAGGAAGGTCGCTGATGGTGCATAAAGTTCTTTTGACACCTGAGAAAGAGGTGGAGGACACAGCTCAGAGGACCAGACTGTTCAGGACCACATGCAAGACCAAGGGCTGGAAGTGCAAGGTCATTGTGGATAGCGGAAGCACAGATAACCTTGTTTCGACCGAGATGGTAGAAAAGCTGGAGCTGGATACGACTGATCACCCGAGTCCATACAAGGTTTCATGGCTACAGAAGGGACATCAGGTGAGTGTCACTAAACAATGTTTAGTTGATTTCAAAATGGGTGAATATAAGGATAAGGTCCTATGTGATGTCATTCCCATGGATGTCTGTCATGTATTGCTGGGTAGACCATGGCAATATGACCGAAATGTGGTTCATGATGGGAGAATGAACACATACACTTTGGAGAAAGATGGGAGGACACACAGATTGCTTCCGAAAAAGGATGAGGAGGTGAAGCCGGAAGTAAGAAACACCATACTTCTCATGAGTGGGAAGGATATTCTCACAGAGATGGAAGACTTGTCCTGACTAGCACAAGAGTGGAAGACTTGCCAGAAGAGATTCAGGAACTGCTGTAAGAGTTCACTGACATCATCATGGACAAATTACCTTATTCGTTGCCACCGATGAGGAGTGTGAGTCATCACATTGATCTCATACCCGGAGCCAGTTTTCCGAATAAGGCTGCATACAGGTTGACGCCGCAGGAGAATGAGGAGGTCAAAAGACAGGTACAGGAGCTGCTGGATAAAGGACTGGTCAGGGAAAGTCTTAGTCCGTGTGCCGTTCCAAAGGTACTAAGTCCAAAGAAGGATGGAGGCTGGAGAATGTGCACTGACTCCAGAGCGATTAACAAAATCACCATCAGATATAGATTTCCACTGCCGAGAATGGATGATCTGATGGATTGCTTGAGTGGGGAAAATTACTTTTCAAAGATTGATCTGAAGAGTGGATATCATCAGATTCGCATGAGAGAAGGTGATGAATGGAAGACAACATTCAAAACAAACGAGGGTTTGTATGAATGGCTAGTCATATCGTTTGGTTTGACAAACGCGCTGAGTACATTCATGAGGCTGATGAATGAAGTCCTAAAGGAATTCATCGAGAAGTTTTTAGTCGTATATCTGGATGATATATTGATCTACAGTAAGACAAAGGCTGAACATTTGGAACATCTGGCCATTGTAATGAGAAATCTATAGAAGGAGAAGTTGTTGATCAACATGAAGAAGTCCTCATTTATGAAGACAGAGCTCATTTATTTGGTTTTTGTTGTTTCAGTGAATGAGTTGAAAATGGATCCGGAAAAGGTGGAAGTGATTAAGAATTGGCCATCACCGAGAAATTTTTTTGAGGTGAGAAGTTTCCATGGACTGGCTAGTTTCTACAGGAAGTTCATTAGAAATTTTAGTGGAATTAGCACAATGATGATGGATACGGTGAAAAAGTGACACAAGTCTTTTCATTGGACAGCAGAGGCTGAGAAAAGCTTCAATCTCTTGAAGCGAAATATCACAGAGCAACCAGTGTTAGTGTTGCCAGACTTTCAGAAGACATTTCAGGTGAAATGTGATGCAAGCGGATATGCCATAGGAGCGGTCTTGAGTCATGAGAACAGGCCAGTTTCATATTTCAGCGAGAAGCTGGATGAAGCAAAGATGAAATACTCCACTTATGATAAAGAGTTTTATGCCATCATACAGGCATTAAAGAAGTGGAGGCATTACTTGATCCCGAAAGAATTTTTATTGTACAACGATAATCATGCATTGCAGTTTGTGAGTCAACAGGAGAAGTTGAACCAGAAGCATGCAAAATGGGTAGAGTACATGCAGAATTTCACGTTCGTGATCAAACACATTTCAGGAACTGCTAACAAAGTGGTTGATGCTTTAAGCAGAAAATGTTTGTTTCTGCAGGAGTTCCAAGTCAAGACATTGGGTTTTGAGAATCTGAAGGACATGTACACCGGAGATGCAGACTTCGGGGAAGCATATGAAGCAGCTGAGAATCCCGTTCTTAGAGATCGGAGCCCATGGATAGACTACATGATCCAGGAGGGATTGCTATTCAGAGGCAATCAACTGTGTATTCCATATTGCTCCATGAGGGAGAATCTGCTAAAGGAAAAACACAGCGGGGGCTTAGCAGGTCACTTTGGTCATGATAAAACATTCGCAAAGCTGAGAAAATCGTATTTTTTGCCGGGCATGCGAGAAGATGTCAAGAGGCTTGTTGACAGGTGTCGAATTTGTCAACATTCGAAGGGCCGGAAGCAGAATGTCGGTTTTTATCAGCCATTACCCATACCTGAGAGGCCATGGGAGGCGATCAGTATGGATTTTGTATTGGTTTTGCCAAGGATGCAGAGAGGGATTGATTCCATATTTGTGGTGGTGGAAAGGTTCTCGAAGATGGCACATTTTATTCCATGTCAGAAGACTAGCGATGTGACTCACATCGCAAACTTGTTTTTCAAAGAGGTTGTTAGACTTCATGGATTGCCGAGAAGCATAGTCTCGGACAGGGACACCAAATTCATAGGTCATTTTTGGAGGACGCTATGGAAGAAGCTAGGGACAAATTTGGCTTTTAGTTCAGCTTACCATCCGCAAACAGACGGACAGACCGAGGTGGTCAACAGGAGCTTAGGAGACTTGTTGAGAAGCCTGGTGACAGAGCACCATGGAAGCTGGGACAACATATTGCCACAGGCAGAGTTTGCGTATAATGATTCACTGAATCAGAGTACAGGTAAGAGTCCATTTCAGATTGTGAATGGGACACAACCGAGGGGAGTTTTTGAACTTAGGGAGTCAGAATAGACTGCGATTAGCAGTGCAAGTGCAGAAGAGTTCGCTGAAGCGATGAACGAACTTCACAGCAAGGTGAAGCAGCGACTACAAGATTCAAATCGGGAGTATAAGCGCAGAGCAGATAAGCATCGGAAGAAACTTCAGTTCGAAGTTGGCGATCTGGTTCTGGCACATTTGAGGAGATAAAGGTTCCCAAGGGGAACATACAACAAATTAAAAATGAAAAATATTGGGCCATGCAGAGTCCTGAGGAGATTTGGAGAAAATGCTTATGAAATTGAGTTGTCGGATGGCATCGGGATATCTCTGATATTTAATGTTTCAGATTTATACCCATACAGGGATAGAGAAGCAAAGGCTGGAACTGAAGAACCAGTTATCCAATGGCAGAAGCAATTACCAGTTGCAGAGAAGTAGTAGATGGACTGCATATTGGACAAGCGAGTGGAAAAGAAGACCAAGCGAAAGCAGTATTTTGAATATCTGGTCAAGTGGAAGAATCACCCAGTGGAGGATGCCAGCTGGGAGACTGAAGCAATGATACAGAAGCATGGAAAAACCGTGCAGGAGCTCATGGATAGGAGCCCATGAAAATTTTCAATCCGAGGAGTTTGATGTAGGAGCATCGCTCACTCATCAAGCGAGCCAGCACATTGAGAGGAAACAGTTGGACAACGCCAGCATGCATTTTGAAATACTTTGGAAGTATTGCGCTGTCCTTTAAATGAAGTCATTTATAAATAAGCGCACTTGTATTGTAAAGGGGACCTTGAGCCTTTAAGCTCTTGTCCTTATTAGGTAGGAAGGCATTTAATAGATTTAATGCAGGTAGATAGATGTTTAAGTCTAGATTAGACAGTTTTAGTTTCGAGAGGGAAAATGGATATAGACACCCTTCTTTGTACATTGTAACATTATTCATATTCAAGCATTCAGGAGCAATGAGAGAGAGCAAGCGGAGAATTTGTGAAGAACACCCATGTACAGATGTTTTTGAATTAATAGAAGAGAGTCTTTGATTCAATTTCATGGTTGGTGTTGTTTCTCTGTGTATGATGTTTATGTGTTCATGAATGTTTGTTTTCTGGTCATTCATTTGTTGAATATGCTGTGCATATGATTTCATGGGTTTTTAACTGAGGTCTGAGAGAGAAGAGAATAAGTTTCAATTGTTTCTCTGTCTGAGCCAGGAGATTCCTGCATAGAGTGCAGTTGAATTCATCCGCATAGAGTGCGTTGATGAGGCTCGATAGTTAAACCCTTATTCTCATTCACCCAGAAGTTGAAGTGGGTTGGTAGAGCCATGCAGGAGAAGTGCAGGCTGAACTTGAAGTCTCAGTGGCTAGTCTGAGCAAAAGAAGGTAGAGACTACTGTTGTTGGAGGTGCACATAGTCTGAAAGACTCAACACTAGGGGATTTGTTGAAGATCGAGCACAACTAGGGTGTGAAAAGTCTCTGAAGGAGTCAGAGTTGACAAGCTCAGGAGGGATAGTCCCTTCGTGATACTGCGGAGACGGACCCAGGAGAAGGTTTGAACAGGAAGGAGATTTAGAGCGGAAGAATTCTTCAAGGAGGAGGAATAGACGGCCAGATCTCTCAGGAGGAGATTCGCGATGTCCCGCCTACCGTCAGATATTAGAGAAGTTGCATGGGATTTAGCCCTTAAGCACACGAGGAGTCCAAGAGCCATTGGAACTTCAGCTCATCGGGATATCGGAGGTTCCGTGGTTGTGGGACTTTTGAAAACCGAAATCGCGAGTTGCGATTTCCTGAAGAGATTTGGACCGTGGATCCCGAGCTGGACACGTGTCTGAAATCCGGAGAAATTGGGGTTCGACATTTAGGATTTTCCAGTGCCAAGGGATTGCGACCTATGAAATCGTGATCACGCAATTCCCGATAGAGCGGAGAAAAGGTGACGTGGCAAGGAGAGAGCGCACGTGCGTATCGAAGTTCGGGGTTCGGAGATTTGTGGTGCAAGTGAACCGTGGCATCGCGTGTGCCAATTTCCCGATAGGGAAATCCCCGATAGGAACGAAGAGCGTTGACATTCAGAACCATCAGGTTTCGGGGTTTTGGGTAGCACGAGGAATGTGCTCTCTAGTTTCGCGATATCGCGAAACCCGATTTCCCGATAAGTCAAAGGGAGATCACAGAGAGCATTATGTGGGTATTAAGGGGTCCCGATAAGGGATCAGAAGAACCTTGAAGTTCTTCAGGCCTAGGATAAAGGAAGGTCTTGGTGGGAGTGGACGTGCCCAGGGTGGCACGTTTGCATCACATAACATGCCTCTGAAGATGATTGGTTAAATCCTTGCAAAAAC
>ML845514.1:0-13183 GCA_009831015.1 Picea engelmannii | reverse complement strand
GTATAAGAGTTACACCAATACACCATAATACACCATGCACAATATATGAGAAATAATCAATAGTTTATTGTTCAAGGGAAGTAATGACTTCCAAAGGTAGCTACAAATTCCAAATGTAGAGGGAGGGATAAACCTCCAAGAGGCCTCCAATATCAAGAGAGAGTTGAAATCTCTATCCTTGCCCCTTCCTTCCACCTGAGAATATATGAGAGATAATAAAACTTTACATTAAATCATCACCATCAACCAATCATCACATAGAACCTGCTAATGCTTCCTGAGACTTCTTCAATTTATGAAATTCTTCAATTATTGGAGTACTTTGATCCTGTATATAATATTAGTCAATCTATTCTCTGAAACTCCTCCAATTTTCACTCCTTGAATCCTCCCCAAAAAGAGGTTATAGAAAGAATGGTAGACTTTATTCAATTATGGTCTGTTCAGAAGACCCAACTTGTACAGCATGCCCCATACTAAATATTTAACATACAATTCTGAAACTCACATACAAGAAACTAAAGTCCGTACTCTTTCCAATGGAAGTGGTCCCACTTCATTTGGATTCTTTATGAAAAAGTTATGGCTATTTTACTAGGAACACCTGTTTATTGACTAGCTTCAGGACTGGTCACAAACCCTATCTTCCATAGAGTGTATCTCCATAATTATAGTGAATCAAGAGCTGAATTTTTACCAGAGGTACCTTGATATGTCTTCTTAGTACCATAACGATTTAACCATATGAATCATTCTAGAAAAAAGTTTATAGAAAAAATGGTAAGATGACCTAAAAATAACATACCTTGGAACACATCACCAAAAGACTTCATACTCCCTTGAAATCTAGCCTTCTTATCTTCTTATTACCTCTTAAATTCGACTTATATCAAATGAATGTATAATGATGTTTATTTATACCATTTATGTCACTTCCTTTTAACATTAGGGCCGACCTGACACTTTCTTATTTTGTAATTAATTTCAGGGCCTACATGTACTTCCTTCTTCAATTCACTTTGTCATCTTCAAAAAATCATTTCTCCTCAACCATGAGGATCCACATGACATGCCACATACCACCAGAAATAGCATGATGTATACTATCCATTCATGGGTGTTGTATATGCATGTTCATTGTCCTTCATGTAGAAATACCTTTATCAATCTTGTGGTCCAAAACCCATGACTAGGGTTGACATCAATGACAACAACCAATCTTCCAACACAAGATCCACCCAAGGAAGAGATAAACCTTTCCTAGCCATCAGATCTGGGAGAGTAGCACAAGTGTTAAACACTAAATTCCTTCATACTTCATGTATTCAGAGGTTTATGTATGTTGTGTGCAAAAGAGACAAGTTTCCCAAAGTCTCAGGAACCGGAGAAGATCTGGACCGTCCAATTGGGAGGACATGTGTCCACAGATCAATCATTGTTCAGAAGTCCATCTATCCGACGATTTGGAAGAGTTGTAGTGGAATTGTGCAAGATTCCTAAAGTTTCGAAGCCTGGAATGAATCATAATCATCGGTGAAAAGAACCACGTGTCAGTAGATCTCGGAGTTCGGAGATATGGTACTCTGAAAGAATGGATGTGTAAGTCTATTTGGGTCGAGAAATCTTGAAGGTCGGAGTAGATCCTAATATTCCATTCATGAGGACAAGTAGACCGTTGATCATGCCCTTCATGAGTTCACCAGTTCGACACTCCAGAGGATATGAAGTGTTGAGTTTTGGAATGCTCTTAAGCCCATAGCACGAAGCATAGATCCATAGTTGATTTGAGGAAAGCACTAACCATTTGATCTATCTATTCGGAGTTCGGGAGTTCGGGGTAGTTTCAAGTTGGAGCGGGTAAACCTCCTAAAGAACGAAGGCCCAAAAAATATGTAAGCTATAGATATTGTCATACGCTAAGAGTCATTGATCCTAGCAATTATTCGGTCATTCGCATATTCGGCGTTCGGGAAAATTGCAAGTTGTTATTTTTAGACCTCTTGAAGTATGAAGTCTCGAATTCCTCATAGAAGTGGAAATTTGGCCCACGGTTTTGGCACGGGGTCACATGGAAGACTTTCTTGGAGTGTTAGGACCCTCACAAATGCAGACTTGCGCACAGGGAAGAGAGATAAAGCATGTGGCACATAGATTTTGAGGGTTCATAGAGGAATCAAGAGTTGATTTGGCTCCCTACTTTGAACGATCGTAGACTAGGAGGTCATGCGAGCCTCAGGAGGTGGTGGAGGTTTGCGTAAAGTGGTATCATAGCCTATAATTTGTTCGCAGACATCAGATAAGGGAGGAATACTTGGAACCATGTCACCAAGATTCACACAGAGATATACCAGTGGTCAATCCCGCTATGGAAGAGGAGATGAGACAAATTTTTGCAAGGTTGGATGCCATGGATACAATGAAGAGAAGAGCACCTGATGTTGGTGACTTCAGTGAAAGTTAAAATGAAGATGTTGAAGTAGAAGAAGTTGTAGGAGAACAACCAACAAATGAGAAACTGTTGAGAGTTGTTGTCAAAATGGGAACCAGAGCAAACATAGAAGTCCCAATGTATGAAGGTAATTTAAATGTGGATGAACTACTTTACTAGGTAAGTGATTTAGACAAGTACTTTGATTATGAAGAAATTGATGATGAAAAGAAGGTGAAGCATGCTATGACCAGATTGAAAGGACATACAATGTTATGGTGGGACGAATTACAAGTTGATAGAATATGCAAAGGTAAGTCCAAAATTAAGAGTTGGGATAGAATGGCGGATAAATTAAAGGTTAAGTTCGTACCCAAGGATTATCAAGTAAATCTATTCAGAAAGCTACAGAATCTAAGACAAAAAGGTTTGTCAATGAAATAGTACATTGAAGAGTTTTACAAGTTGAACATCAGAGTAGGACATAGGGAGAATTATGAAGAAAAGGTTGTCAGGTACATAAATGGCCTGAGATATGAAATCCATGATGAAATCATCATGATGACGATGAGAATTGTGGAAGATAATTATGAGGTAGCCTTGAAGGTAGAGGAAAAGTTGGAAAGAAAGCAAAGTTTATGTATAATGAATCATAGAATAGGAGCACTAGTAAAATCCCATTCCAGATATTGTATGGGATGCATCCAAGAGGAATTTATGAGTTAATATATTTGAGACAAGATGAGTTTTGAAGCGTAGGAGCAAAAATTACAGAATATATTTGAGACAAAGATGCAAAAATTACATGATCATATCAAGGGATAGCTACAGAATAGAAACCAGAAGTACAAAAGTAGAGTATATTAGAGAAGAAGAGAGGTAAACTTTGAAGTTGGAGATCATATTTTGGCACATCTGAGGAAGGATATATTTCCAAAAGGTAAATATAACAAGTTGAAGATGAAGATTATAGGACCATGTAAGATTCTAAGAAAATTTGTTGTGAATGCTTATGAGATTGAGTTGACATAGGACATTGGAATATCAACAATATTCAATGTAGCGGACTTGTACCCTTACATGATGGATGATACTGGAGGAATGGATGATCAAGAGGAGATTCAGTGGAAACATCAGATGCCCATAGAAGAGAAGCCACAGATAGAGAAGATCTTAGATCAAAGGATTTCTAAAAATACCAGAAGGAAGATTTATTATGAGTATCTGGCTAAATGGAAAGACCATCCAGCAGAAGATGCCAGTTGGATAACTGAGACTGATATCCAACAGCATGGAAAGACAGTTTAGGAGCTCATGGATAGGAGTCCATGAATCTTTTTGTCTAGAGGAGTATGATGCAGGAGCATCGTCATCAACGTTCATCAAGTTGAGTGGAGGATAACTCAGCATCCAACGTGCACATTCAAACTATTTTGAAACCCAATGAGAGCACATCATTTTGATATTTTGAAAATATTGTAATTAAAATATATTTAATGTTTTGAAGAAATAACCATTGTATGAGATCACGAGAGATTGTAATTTATTTAATGTTGTAGGATTGTACAGATACTGAGCATCAACTCGTATCTAGGTTGTAAATTCCATTTATTGTAATAAGACTTGGTGGGAAAATTCTTTGATTATGATATGATATCAATAGAGTAGTGGGAAGGAAGGCTCAAGAAGCTCCTCTGTGTTTAAATATATGTAATATGTGCCTAAATGAGGTTGTTGGATGTAAATTGTTGTTGAAGAGCTGTTGAGAGTTGCTAAAGAATATTGTAAATGTATTTGTTGTAGAGAGTTGTTATTGAGAACTTTGTAAATGCTTTGTTGAAGGAATATAATATAAAAAGATTACTTCTAGATCTCTATACATGTTTACCTTTGAGTAATTGGGTAATGTTATGCTTTTTTATTTATGTGTTTATATGCATGTGTGTGCATTTGTTAATTGAATAAACCTATAGTGTTCTGTAAGTTTCAATTGTTTCTCTTCTTAAGCATCGGTGCAAGGAGTTCATAGTAGCCACACAAGGAGTGCGAAGGCATATTCATTTTCTGATTCAGTAGCTCAGAAGAGATAACGTGAAATTGTGCAAAGAGAGTGTAAGGAGTGCATGTATACTCAGTGGAGTATAGAAGCTCAAAGAATACCCTTGTAAGGTGTGCACAGGGTGAACACTTAGCCAAGTGTTGAAGAGTCCTGAAGAAGATGAGCGTAAGGAGTGCGTGAGAAGATTTATTAAAAAAATATTCAAGTGTCAAGTTTAAGTGAAGCACGAGGTGTGCATAGAAGCCCAAGTCACCTAAGGTGTCAAATATCAAGAGAAAGAGTGATTGAAATATTTTGAAGGGAGGAACCCTTTCAGTTTCAAGGCCGAGTGGAAGATATTCACCCGAGGAGTTAAACCTTTCCTATCCATCGGATCTAGGAGAGTAGCACAGGAATTAACCCCTGAAGTCCTTCATACTTCGCGTATTTGGAGATTTCTGTGTGTTGTGTGCACAGGAGAGAAATTTCCCGAAGTCCCAGGAACCGGAGAATATCTTGACCTTCCAATTGTGAGGACACATTTCCATAGATTTAGTATTGTTCGGAAGTCCTTCTATCCAGAGATTTGGAAGAGTTGTAGAGAAAGTATGAAAGCTTCCTGAAGTTCTGAAGCCCGAAACGAATCCTAATTGTTGGTGCAGAGATCCACGTGTCAGTAGATATCAGAGTTTGAAGATCTAATACTCCAGAAGAATGAAGGTGTAAGTCTTCTTGGGTTGATAACTCTCGAAGGCATGAATGTCAAAGTAGATCCCAATCGTCCATTCACAAGGACAGGTGGACCATTGATCATGCCCTTCGTAAGTTTTCTAGTTTGATACTCCAGAGGATCTGAAGTGTTTATTTGTGGAAGGTTCTGAAGCTTGGAGTGCAGAGCACAGATCCATTGTTAATCTTAGGAAAGTGCCAACCATCTGATCTATCTATTCGTAGTTCATGAGTTCGAGGTAGTTGCAAGTTGGAGTGGGAAAACTCTCAAAGCACGGAGGATTGAAACATTTGTAGGCCAAAGATATCGTCATACGCTAATATCGGTTGATCCTTTCCATTGTTCATCCATTCCCATATTTGGCATTTGGTAAAATCATGATTTGTTATTGTTAGATCTCTCGAAGTCTGAAGTTCTGAATTCCTCGCAAAAGTGGAAAGTTGGCCCATGGTTTTGGCCTAGGTTCACGTGGAAGACTCTGTTGGAGTGTTAGGACCCTCGCGAATGTAGACTTGCACATAGGGAAGAGAGATAATTTCTATGGCACATATGTTTTGAGGGTTCAGATAGGACCCGAGAGCTAATTTGGCTCCCTACTGTGAGTGATCCTAGATCAGAAGGTTGTGCGATCCCCAGGAGGTGGTGGGGGTTTGTGTCACCAATTCAACCAAGATCCTCACCTTGTGTATCACCTACCATCATCCTACCCAAGATGGATGGGACTTGGAAAATTTGTATCTACTACAAATCTTTGAAAAAGAATAAACTCAAGAATTGGTAGCCTCTACCCATGATTGATGATTTGTTAGACTAGTTGTAGTATGCCATGTACTTCACCAAGTTGGATCTCAAATTGGGATACCACCAAGTACATGTCAAAGAATAAGAAACACAAAATATTTCCTTCAATACAACGAAAGATTTGTATGAATGGTTGGTCATGCCATTTGGTTTATGTAATGCACCAACTACGTTTATGAGACTGATGAATGATGTATTGCACCAATATTTAGATTAATTTTCTACAGTGTATTTGGATGATATATAGCTCTACCTGAGAGGAGAACATGTCACCTATCATGTTGGTGTTAGAGACTGTGAAAAGGCACCAAATACTGGATAACCTCAATAAATGTGAGTTTGCTCAGCAGTCATTGGTGTATTTGAGGCATGTGATCAGTGGAGGCAAGCTCAAGATAGATACCGTAAAGATGGAGTCCATAATAAAGTGGCTAGTTCCTACTAATGTCACTAAATATAGGAGCTTTGTTGGGGTCAAAAAATACCTATGAAAGTTCATAACATAAGTTATCACATTTCATAGGTATAAACCTTGATTTTTGTTATTGGGATTGTTGGTATAACAAACTATACATCCTCTAATATAATGTGCTACATGTTCTTGCATTCTAGTCTAGTACACGTACCTTTGTAAGTTAGCGACCATCTTCCCAACACCAAAATCTCCTACAACTTTGGAGATGTAAGCCTCTCTAATCAGCTACAATATTTCATCTTTAGGAACACATAGTTTATCTATCTTGTAGAGTAACCCATTCTTGAGATGATAGTCAACCTTAAATGAAATATTAGTCAAGCACAAGTTATCACATTTCCTAACTTGAAAAATCCCTTTGAAGTGGACACAAATACAAGTGGCTATGCTATGGATAAATTTTTATGGAAGGAGGTAAGCCAATATGCTATCATTCTAAGATGTTTCATGGAGGAGTATTAAACTACCCAACCTATGATAAGGAATTCTACTCCCTCATTCAAACTGTTAAGAAGTGGAAGAACTATTTGATGGAAAAGGAAACCATTATCCACACAGATCACCATCCACTGTAGTATTTGCAGGCCTAGAGTAAGCTTCAACAAACCATACATTAGATGTGGATGGTTTTTTTGTAGAAATTCCATTTAGTCATCAAGTATAAGTAGGGAAACACTATAAAGTTGGTGAACATGATTTCAAGGCCACCTACATCCAATATTATAGCTTTGGGAACTCTTATACACATGGAACCTTTTACCCATCATGCATACAAAGAGGCATACATAGAAATGAGGACTTCAAGGAGGTGTTTAAGAAACTATAGGGAAAAATTCATGTAGAAGAAAGTGACAGTAAGGTTGACTATCATCTCAAGAATGGGTTACTCTACAAGATAGATAAACTATGTGTTCCTAAAGATGAAATATTGTAGCTGATTAGAGAGGCTCACATATCCAAAGTTGCAGGAGATTTTGGTGTTGGGAAGATGGTCGCTAACTTACAAAGTTACGTGTACTAGACTAGAATGAAATAACATGTAGCACGCTATATTAGAGGATGTATACTTTTTTGTACCAACAATCCCAATAACAAAAATCAAGGTTTATACCATCCCTTACCTATACCCACTTGACCTTGGGAAAGCATTTCCATGGATTTTGTGGGACATTTACCAACAACGACAAAGGGAAATCAATATATTTTTTTGTTAGTTGAGATGTTCAGAAAGATGTGCATTCTTATGCCTTGTAAAAAGACCATTAGAGGAAAAGAAGAAAACATGTTTTTTGAACAGGTCTGTGTGCACTTTGGAATACCAAGGAGGATAATCTCAAATAAAGATACTATATTTATCAGTTCCTTTTGGACTACACTTTGGGATAATATGGAAACAAAGTTGAAGATATTTACAATATTCTATCCACAAACATATGGGAAAATGGAAGTAGTCAATAGAACATTGGTATAGCTTTTGAGGGTTTACAATAAGAAGCATCTGAAGACCTGGGATAAAAATATGATCTTTGATTCAACACTCTTATAATAGAGAAGTACAATATTCTACTGGTATGTCCCCTTTTGAAACTTGCTTTGGGTATTTGTTTCCTTTTCCCTTGGATGTTGTATATGGAGAACAAGGAGGAGTGAGGGAAGACATCATAAGAGAAGCATTGAAAGTAGATAAATTTGTTGAAAATATTAGACAGATCAATTTGCAAGTATAAAAGACATTCAACAAGTCATAGGAAAAGTATAAAACAAGACATGATCAACGTAGAACCGAGAAGGAATTTAAAGTGGGAGACAAAGTTGTTGGGTTTTTCTATTCTTTTTAGTGAAAGAATAGTCAATCGACTGGCTAGTCGAGGTGGATCAACTAGGTGAATGTTTGAATGGATGGATAAGTCAAATCAATGATTAATTTTAGGTTGAATTGATCGATCGGGGAAGTCAAAGGTCGAAGTGGTCGACAAGGAAGTTCAAAAGGTAAATCAATAGGATTTTTAGTGGCATTCGACTGAGGACCGACTGGAGACCGACTAGGTAGTTGACTGGTAATCGACTATAACCTAATCCCGAGATTCATGGGATTTTGTAACCATTTTTGTTCACCATGATTTAGGGTTTTTCATGTTGTAAATCCTATAAATAAGGTATTTTGTAACACTATAAAAGCTAATCTTTAGAAGAATCATGTAGGTTATGTAGATGCAATTTGAATTGGATACATGGTTGTTCTTGTGTAAGAAAGAGAGTTAGATGACGATTGTGTCTTAGTTGTTGAACAAGGTTAGTCATGTAACTCTTTATTCAATTAATAAGAAAATAAGAGAGAAAGATGTTCAAGGAATGTTGTTTTTCTCGGTTAAGGGTTTTCAGGGTAAAATACCTATGTATTGTGTGTCTTTGTTATTTATTTCATTCTCGAATATGTCTTCTCTTTCCTAGTTGGTTTAGTGTGAGGACTAGTTTTCTCTACATGTGGTATTCGAGAAAATTTGATTAGTTCTGATACATTTGGTATTAGAGATTCTTTGATACATGTGGTATAAGAGAAAGATTAAGAATATATTGGATCAGAGCTAAGAATAGGTCTAGTGGGATTTGTAAGTCAGTGACCTTTAATGTTGTGCTTGAAGGAATGGGAAGAAGTTCAAGGATAGAGATTGAAAAATTCAATGGTCATAATTTTGAGCTTAGGAAGCTTAAGATGGAATATCTCCTTATAGATCAAGAACAATCGAAACCATGAGTATTTGAACTATTCTGATGGGTATGTCAAGGGGAGAATGGGAGAAACTCAAGAGAAGGCCAAGGAGTATGATTTTACTTTGTCTTGTAGATTCATTATTGTTGAATGTCTCAAGTGAAAAATCTGCAAAGACACTATGGTACAAGTTGGGAATCTTGTACGAGTCCAAATCCCTGGTAAACAAGTTGTTCCTTAGGAAGAAACTGTATATTCTGAGGATGAGTGATGGGAGATCAATAATAGAGCACCTGAATGCATTCAATACTGTAATAATCTAGTTTTTGTTTTTGGATATTAAAATAAATTAGGAGGAGAAACGTATTAGTGAGTTGTTTTATTTTCCAGACTCGTGCGATAGCTTAGTCATGTCTATAGGGAGTAATTTGACCACATTAATTCTTGAAGACATGGTTCCATATCTGCTATAAGATGAAATGAGATAGAAGAATATGGAAGGATCAACCAAGGATTCCTTGATGGTGAGAGGTCAACTGGTCGACAAAGATAAATGGAAATTCTCTTGTAGAAAGTCTAAGTCAAACGGTAGATCTAAATACCTAGTTCAATCGACGAGAAGATGTTGGAAATGTGGAAATGCTAAGAATTACAAGAGATATTTCAAGTTGAAAGTGACTGAGATCAGTCTAGGATCTAACGAGAAATGATCGGCTAAGATAAAGAATACTCCAGATAAAGGAGGTGATGTGTATCTAGCATCAACCAATACACAATCATATCATGATGTTTGGTTTATTGACTCAGGTGCATTATTTCACATGACACCCCCAAAAAAATTGTTTTGTGAATATCATAGATGTGAAGGAGGAGATGTATTCTCAGGGCATGAATCGAAAACCGAAAGTTTTGGACAAGGAAGAGTCTGACTGATACTACAAGATGGGAGGAGCAAGATTCTTCCCGGTGTTCTACATATTCTAGGTTTGTAAATAAATATGATATCTTCCAAAAACATTAGTGATGTAGGAGTGCACACTTTGTTTCAGAAGGATACGTGCAAAATGTTCAGGGGATTGATGGTATTAATAAAAGTAGTGTGGATTAGAACCCTATATAGTCTATTAGGGAATGTCAACTTGACTAGAATGCAATGTTGTTTATGAATTCGACTTAACTGATACCCAACTCGAATCAATTCGGTCAACACAAACCGACTCGAATATTGTTCATTAATTCAACCCAACCATGTTATGGCACCATAGGATGGGAAATATTGGCAAAAAAGGACTTCGAGCTATGCACAACAAAGGTATGGTCAAATTTTTCCTAATTGTAATTTAGAAGTCAATTTTTGTGAACATTTCATATATGGAAAACAAAATCAGTTTAGATTCCCATCTGGAGCTACAAGGGGAAAATGGATTCTGGAATTGACACATAGTGACGTGTTTGGGCCTATATCGATCCCTATATTCTGGAATACATGGTTATATTTCCTGAGGAATAAATCAAAGGTTTTCGAGAAATTCAAAGAGTTTAAATCTCTTGTGGAAATATAAACAGATAAGAAGATCAAGGTGCTGAGAATTGAAAATGGAGGAGAATTTTGTGGAAAGGATTTTCATAAGTTCTGCAAAAAATGTGGAATAGCACGCCAAAATACCACACCATATACCCCACAACAAAATGGAGTTTTTGAAATAATGAACAGGACGTTGATGGATAAGGCAAGGAGCATGAATAGTGGTCCCAGGCTCGCACAAGAATTATGGGTAGAGGCAGTCGAAACTGTAAAATATCTTATAAATAGGTCTCCTTCATCAGTGCTAGTCGACTTGACTCCACATGAGGTATGGTTTGGTAATAATCCTTCACTTACATATCTCAAATCCTTTGGATATGGTGCATTAGTGCATGTTCCCAAGGAAAAGAGGAACACACTAGAAAATATGGAAATCAAGTGTATTTTCATTGGATACAAGGTTTGAATGAAAGGATATAAGCTATGGTATCTACTATTGAGGAAAATAGTGTACATTCGAGATGTGATATTCAAGGAAGTCAGAGGAACTTCCAAGTTTGAAGAGGTTAAAATGGAGAAAGAACTAGAGAAGTTCGTGTTTGAATTGAGGAATGATGAACATGATTTAGATGAGTCAACTGAGTCAAATGAATAGACGAAAAAACAAACTCCAATTGTAAGTAGGTCTGAACAAGTAAGGAAACAAAATGAAAGGTATAGTCCACCGAATTTTCATTTCACATTTGTGTTATCTACCAATGACAAGGATCCCAAGTCAATCAGAGAGGTATTCAACTCGACAAAGGGTAAACTCTAGAATGATTCCATGGTTGAAGAAATGGAATCCTTGTAGAATAATGAGATGTAGGATTTTTTCGATCTACCTAATGGAAGGAAACCTGTCGCTAGCAAGTGGGTGTTCAATAAAAAGTTGAACGCATTAGGTCAAGTCATGAAATTCAAATCTCGACTGGTAGCGAAAGGGTATTCCCAAGTCAAGGCAGTTGAATTCAATGAGATTTTTTCCATTGTTGAAAAATTAACTTCCATTAGAGTACTAATGTCTATTGGTGCAACATTTGATATTGAAATAGAGAAAATGGATGTAAAGAAAAAATTCCTACATGGGGACCTACAAGAATAAATATACATGAAACAACCTAAAGGATTTGCAGTAAAGGGAAAGAAAGACTTAGTATTCAAAATCAAGAGATCCCTTTATGGTCTAAAGCAATCACCAAGGATGTGTTACCAAAATTTTGACACATACATCCTTATTTGGGGATTTGTGAGAAGTAAAGTTGAACATTGTGTATATTCCAAGGAATAAGGTGATTGTTTCATATAAGTAGCATTGTATGTCGATGACTTGTTGCTAGTTGAAAATATCATGGATGTAATAAAGGAGGTGAATATGCAATTATCCTCCAACTTCGACATGAAGGATCTCAGTACAATGAAATTCATTGTAGGAATGGAGATCAAGAGAGATCGAGCGGTTAGAAAGCTTTGGTTAAATCAAAGGAAGTACATTGAAACAATATTGAAGTGTTTCAACATGAAGGATTTCAAACCAGTCAAGATACCAATTCCCATGGAAGAAAAGGTAACTACTAAACAACTTCCAAAGACACGAGAATAAATAGAGGACATCACACATGTTCCCTATTCTAGTGTTGTTGGTAGTATGATGTATGAAATGGTTTTCACTTGACCAGATATTGCTCATGTAGTGGGAATATTGAGAATATACATGTCAACACCTAGAAAAGAGAATTGAAATACTGTCAAGAGAGTGTTTAGTTACTTTCATGGAACAAACAAATATTCTATATGCTAGCAAGGGAAACCTAAAAGTGATAGGGAAGTATAAGTACATGGCTTTGTCGATGTTGACTGGGATATTGGAGATCTGGATCGACGAAGGTCAACCAATAGATATGATTTTAAAATTTTCAATGGAGAAACACGATGGATGAGTAAGAGATAAGTAGTTGTAGCCTTATCAAAAACAAAAGATGAATACATGGAAACCACTCATGGAAGCAAATAATTAGTATGGTTGTATCGACTTTGTTGAGGGATTGGGTTTGAGCATAAAGATATGAAGATAAATTGAAATAGTCAAAGAGAAATATTCCTAGCAAAGAACCTATCTTACAATTCCAGGATGAAGCATAATGATGTACAATACCATCTCATGAGAGACATGGTGGAAAACAAGAAGGTTGTTGGAGAAGTTAGACACTTTGGAAAACGTAGTAGACTCTTTGACCAAGTTTGTGAGTGTTTTGAATTTCTCTTAGTGTAGAGAGTCAATGGGAATTATTTCCCTAGGTTTATGAACAAAATTTTAAGATATCATATATCGACAAAGAAGACAACAAGTGAGATAATGTTGGGTTGTTATATTATTTGTAGTGAAATAACAATCAATTGACTAGCTAGTCAAGGTGGATCGACTAGGTGAATGTTC
>ML845513.1:11145-36778 GCA_009831015.1 Picea engelmannii | reverse complement strand
AACTCTTAACCAATCAAAAGTAGTTTTAAGTCTTACTTCAATATCAAAAGGTGGTTCCAACCTAGATAGTGTATGCAAGAAAGCCAATATCTCATGTGGTCATCACTCAAGCTACCTCCAATAGAGTCATATGCATTCAAGTAACATTTAGCTTTAATCCTATACATGAAATTAGATACTACCTCAATTACAATTTAATTTATTAAAAAAGTGTTTTTTAATTATAACTTTTTCCATTTTATACATTCTTTATATTTGAACTATTTGAAAATTCAATCTTTAAAAGTATAAATAATATATAAAAGATTTGATTTGCTTCCCCCCTGCATGTTTTAAGGTACCAAATAGTAATATTTAGAGCAAGAGCATAATCATTGTCAAAATATTTATCAGAAATAAATAGAAAAATGAGCACAATAACAATATGGGAAAAAATATGATACCTTTATTAATCTGGAAAACACTATTCAGTTGCCTCTTTGAAGGGGCAACCTTTGATAGAGCAGAGCTCAAGTAAAAAATGATTCCACAAGACACCTTTTACAATTCTTTCTACCTCTATATATACTACTTATATTTTCTTAAGAACATTCTAGAGGTAGAACCTTCAAGTAAGTCTTCCTACAATAGTTGTGTTCACATTATTACATAGTCTCTATCTACTTTAGGGGTCAGGGAGGTTAGGACCCTAACAAGACCTCCCCATTAAAGAACAACATTTTCCTCAAGGCTTGAGATGTGGGAATTGTTGTAGAATGACATTTGGCTCCCATGTGGCATCCCCAGCCTGTGGATCCTAATTCCACTATATTAAAACTTTATGAATTGCGCATTGATCGAGACGACGCTTGCGTTGGACCGGAACTGATAAAATTTTGGTATGCTCATTTAACCATAGACAATGTCACATCATTGGGTTATGAGGAAAATCTCTCTATGGCTAGGGTGAACCACACCAGATGGAAATGACTGTAGAAATCAACTCTCTTCTCAAGTATTCTACGAAAACAAATATACTAGAAAGATAAGATAGAAGCCTACCTCATCTAGACATTCGATGAATTCCACCGTTGAGCACATGACCCAAAGTTATATACTTGCAACCAGACCTCAACAACCAAGCAAAGCAAGCATATGGTGATATTATATAATGTTAGCAAATTCAATAGCATAATCCATTAATAAACATGACAAATAGACCCATGGAATAATAATTCAATATATTTGAAAGATATCAATTGGACGGGAAAAGAGTATTTCTATTAATAAATGATCAGCAGAACTGAAAACGTTACAGGCTTTCGTGTCAGCACAGTTCAGAAGCGATAAACTAAGTTCCTTCCAGCTCAGCCTCCACGACATCAATCCTCCACCAAAGGCAACCTCATAAGAGAGAAATAATGAGGTTCTCAATCAATAAGGGAAGACCTTGGGGGATAAACACTGTGTTCAGACTTAAAGGACAAAGGGATGCAGACTCAATATGAAGTAAATAATTTCTCCAGAGTAACTTTGCTCCCAAAGTTGAATTCTCTCTCCTCTTTCCATTGCTCGGAATTTGCCCATTTATAGCCTTCAAAATGGAACTGAAGGGCCGAGCCAGAACGTTTCCAGTATATGGAAGGCCAAGGATCATAGATATCCTATCATGACATGGAAACCCGACATTAATTTTCATTTTTTGGCACAAATCCCGATGTATGTGTGTTGTAGTGAAGAAGCCTGCGTATACGCATGTTGTATAGTAGGCAAGATGTGTACATGTGGAAAAATATTTATTTTTGGCTCTAGATTTTAGAAACAAGGAAGATAAGTCTGCATGGGGAAATGGATAAAGGCCTTCTGGGAAAGATTGCATAGGGTGAGGAAAACCTTGTTATAACAGATGTCGCCTAATTTGTGAGGTCATAGGAGTATTTTCGATGTCCGAAATACATTATAAACAACCCATAAGTGGAGTTTTAGGGAACCAGTTGGACAAAATAGTTGCTCATTACATTTTGCAGTGACTTTGCATACATGGTTGCCAATAAAATTACACTACAGATCCATGTGAAAATATACCAAACAAGTGTTTGTAGCCATGAATAGGAAAATACAAATGCAGTTAGATGCCAATAGTTGTGATAGTCACGAACAAGGCCTAGTAGAACCTATCTCAAAACCAATCTGAAGATATATGTATACCATGGACTACAATATGATCTCCCATGATCACTGAAGTCATATAGGTACTGGTCCAATGAAAAAGGAATCAATAGCTTAGGAAAACTTTGGCCACATAGTGATGTCTTCAAGTCTTCTACACAATCCACCAAGGGTGCAAGTCTACATCATGTGAATAAAGGAGTTGAGGTTGAACACAATGAGACATCGTTTGATTACCGGTCATTGATGTATACCGTTAACAAACGTGAGACAACCTATCGATAATGAAAGTAGGTATCAAGGCACCGAGTACATTCTTACAAGTGTGAATAAAGGAGCTGGTGTCGAACACCTAAAGAATCCATCGATCAAGAGACATTGATGTATTCCAAACTGTCGATGGTGAGAGAGCCTGCCACTAATGACTGTAAGCCTCAAGGTACTCATAAGACTCTAGGTCCCATTTCCAGAATAAATGGGATGAAATCGATGGAAGGAGACTCGTTCAAAGGAGAGCATTAATGCATCTCTCATCAGTCAACATGAGGTACAAAGTAGGAGCTTCATGATCTGGAGGAAATCGAACGAAGAACATGTTCACGAACCAACGACCCTGTGCGTCTTTCGTGTGTTTCAAGTGCAAGCGGTACACGAAAAAGACCCTTTGAATAGAAACCAATGATGAACACTGTTGACAAAGGTGAGGAAACCACTAATAAGGCTAATGGAATCCAAGACACTCTACGAATCCTAATGTGTTAACATATGTCTTGACGTCGAACACAAGGGAAACCACCCAGTCAACGACCAATGATGAAATGTCGACTGTTGAGTTGAAGGTTACCTACCAATGATGAAATTAGGGTCGTAGTGGAGCAGCATCCGTGTACGCATGATGTATAGTAGGAAAGATGTGTACATGTGGAAAAATATTTATTTTTGGCTCTTGGATTTATAAATAGGGAAGATAAGTCTGCATGGGGAAATGGAAGAAGGCCTTTTGGAAAAAGGCCTTCAGGGAACGATTGCATAGGATGTCTGGATAACAAATTAAAATATTAATATTTTAAATTTTGAAGAGATCACTTAAACCTTGGGCATGTAACATTTCATTGGATTGGAGAGCATGTGTAATATGTGAGTGAAACATTTATGGGAAGATAAATTTAATGATGAAAAATTAATTTTTTTTGAAGGACTTATCATAATTCAGTTGTCAATGTATAGTGAATACAACCATCATTGACCACTCATAACTTAGTTGTCAATGCATAGTGGAGACAACCATCATTGGCTCCTTTTTGTGAATTGTTGTTATTCAAAGAAAACCATGCCACCTTAAATAACCTACTTGTGGTCTATAAGAGGGAAGGATTTCACTATTTCCAGAGGCCTCTAGGCATTCAACCATTAACCTATTTCCTTATATCCAAGGAAGACAAACTCTTAACCAATCAAAAGTAGTTTTAAGTCTTACTTCAATATCAAAAGGTGGTTCCAACCTAGATAGTGTATGGAAGAAAGCCAATATCTCATGTGGTCATCACTCAAGCTACCTCCAATAGAGTCATATGCATTCAAGTAGCATTTAGCTTTAATCCTATACATGAAATTAGATACTACCTCAATTACAATTTAATTTATTAAAAAACTGTTTTTTAATTATAACTTTTTCCATTTTATACATTCTTTATATTTGAACTATTTGAAAATTGAATCTTTAAAAGTATAAAAAAAATATAAAAGATTTGATTTTCTTCTCCCCTGCATGTTTTAAGGTACCAAATCGTAATATTCAGAGCAAGAGCATAATCATTGTCAAAATATTTATTAGAAATAAATATAAAAATGAGCACAATAACAATATGGGCCAAAATATGAAACCTTTATTAATCTGGAAAACACTATTCAGTTGCCTCTTTGAAGGGGAAACCTTCGATAGAGCAGAGATCAAGTAGAAAATGATTCCACAAGACACCTTTTACAATTCTTTCAACCTCTATATATACTACTAATATTTTCTTAAGAACATTCTAGAGGTAGAACCTTCAAGTAAGTCTTCCTACAATAGTTGTGTTCACATTATTACATAGTCTCTATCTACTTTAGGGGTTAGGGAGGTTAGGATCCTAACAAGACCTCCCCATTAAAGAACAACATTTTCCTTAGGGCTTGAGATATGGGAATTGTTGTAGAATGATAGTTGGCTCCCATGTGGCATCCCCAGCCTGTGGATCCTAATTCCACTATATTAAAACTTTATGAATTGTGCATTGATCGAGACGACACTTGCGTTGGAAAATAACTGATAAAATTTTGGTATGCTCGTTTAACCATAGACAATGTCACATCATTGTGTTACGAGGAAAATCTCTCTATGGCTAGGGTGAACCGCAACAGATGGAAATGACTGTAGAAATCAACTCTCTTCTCAAGTATTCTATGAAAACAAATATGCTAGAAAGATAAGACATAAGCCTACCTCATCCAGACGTTCGATGAATTCCACCGTTGAGCACTTGACCCAAATTAATATACTTGCAACCAGTCCTCAACAACCAAGCAAAGCAAGCATATGGTGATATTATATAATGTTAGCAAATTCAATAGCATAATCCATTAATAAACATGACAAATACGCCCATGGAATAATAATTCAATATATTTGCAAGATATCAATTGGACGGGAAAAAAGTGTTTCTATTAATAAATGATCAACATAACTGAAAATGTTACAGACTTTCGTGTCATCACGGTTCAGAACTGATAAACTAAGTTCCTTCCAGCTCGGCCTCCACCACCTCAATCCTCCACCAAAGGCAAGCTCATAACAAAGAAACAATGAGGTTCTCAGTCAATAAGGGAAGAGCTTGGGGGATAAACATTGTGTTCAGACTTAAAGGACAAAGGGATGTAGACTCTATATGAAGTAAATAATTTCTCGAGAGTAACTTTTGCTCTCATAGTTGAATTCTCTCTCCTCTTTCCATTGCTCGAAATTTTCCCATTTATAGCCTTCAAAATGGAACTGAAGGGCCGAGTCAGAATGTTTCCAGTATATGGAAGGCCAAGGATCATAGATCTCCTGTCGTGACATGCAAACCCGACATTAATTTTCATTTTCTGGCACAAATCCCTATGTATGCTTGTTGTAGTGGAGCAACCTACATATAGGCATGTTGTATAGTAGGCAAGATGCATACATGTGGAAAAATATTTATTTTTGGCTCTAGATTTTAGAAACAGGGAAGATAAGTCTGCATGGGGAAATGGAAAAAGGCCTTCTGGGAAAGATTACATAGGGTGAGTAAAACCTTGTTATAATAGATGTCACCTAATGTGTGAGGTCATAGGAGTATCTGCGATGGCCGGAATACATTATAAACAACCCAAAAGTGGAGTGGTAGGGAACCAGCTGGACAAAATAGTTGCTCATTACATTTTGTAGTGACTTTGCATACATGGCTGCCCATAAAATTACACTATAGATCGATGTAAAAATATACCAAACAATTGTTCGTAGCCATGAATAGGAAAATACAAATGCGGTTACATGCCAATAGTTGTGATAGTAACGAACAAGGCCCAGTAGAACCTGTCTCAAAACCAATTTGAATATTTATGTATACCATGGACTACAATCTGATCTCCCATGATCACTGAAGTCATATAGGTATTGGTCCAAAAAAAAAAGAATCAACAACTTAGGAAAACTATGGCCACATAGTGATGTCTTCAAGTCTTCTACACAATCCACCAAGGGTGCAAGTCTACATCATGTGAATAAAGGACTTGAGGTTGAACACAATGAGACATCATTTGATTACCAGTCATTGATGTATACCGTTAACAAACGTGAGACAACCTATCGATAATGAAAGTAGGTATCAAGGCACTGAGTACATTCTTACAAGTGTGAATAAAAAAGCTGGTGTCAAAAACCTAAAGAATCCATCGATCAAGACACATTGATGTATTCTAAATTGTCGATAGTGAGAGAGCCTACCACTGATGACTGTAAGCCTCAAGGTACTCATAAGACTCTAGGTCCCATTTCCAGAATAAATGGGATGAAATCAATGGAAGGAGACCCATTCAAAGGAGAGCATTAAAGAATCTCTCATTAGTCAACACGAGGTGCAAAGTAGGAGCTTCATGATGTGGTGGAAATCGAACGAAGAACATGTTCACGAACCAACGACCCTGTGCATCTTTCGCGTGTTCCAAGCGCAAGCGGTACATGAAAAAGACCCTCTGAATAGAAACCAATGATGAACACTGTTGACAAAGGTGAGGAAACCACCAATAGGGTTAATGGAATCCAAGACACTCTACGAATCCCAATGTGTGAACATATGTATTGACGTCGAACACAAGGGAAACCACCTAGTTGACGACCAATGATGAATTGTCAACTGTTGAGTTGAAGGTTACCTACCAATGATGAAATTAGGGTCGTAGTGGAGCAGCCTGCATGTATGCATGATGTATAGTAGGAAAGATGCGTACATGTGGAAAAATATTTATTTTTGGCTCTTTATTTTATAAACAGGGAAGATAAGTCTGCATGGGGAAATGGAAGAAGGCCTTTTGGAAAAAGGCCTTCGGGGAACGATTGCATAGGATGTCTGGATAACAAATTAAAATATTAATATTTGAAATCTTGAAGAGATCACTTAAACCTTGGGCATGTAACATTTCATTGGATTGGAGAGCATGTGTAATATGTGAGTGAAACGTTTATGGGAAGATAAATTTAATGATGATTTTTTTATTTTTTTTAAGGACTTATCATAATTTAGTTGTCAATGTATAGTGAATACAACCATCATTGACTGCTCATAACTTAGTTGTCAATGCATAGTGGATACAACCATCATTGGCTCCTTTTTGTGAATTGTTGTTCTTCAAAGAAAACCATGCCACCTAAAATAACCTACTTGTGGTCTATAAGAGGGAAGGATTTCACTCTTTCCATAGGCCTCTAGGTATTCAACCATTAACCTATTTCCTTATATCCAAGGAAGACAAACTCTTAACCAATCAAAAGTAGTTTTAAGTCTTACTTCAATATCAAAAGGTGGTTCCAACCTAGATAGTGTATGCAAGAAAGCCAATATCTCATGTGGTCACCACTCAAGCTACCTCCAATAGAGTCATATGCATTCAAGTAGCATTTAGCTTTAATCCTATACATGAAATTAGATACTACCTCAATTACAATTTAATTTATTAAAAATATGTTTTTTAATTATAACTTTTTCCATTTTATACATTCTTTATATTTGAACTATTTGAAAATTGAATCTTTAAAAGTATAAAAGAAATATAAAAGATTTGATTTTCTTCCCCCCTGCATGTTTTAAGGTACCAAATAGTAATATTCAGAGCAAGAGCATAATCATTGTCAAAATACTTATCAGACATAAATAGCAAAATGAGCACAATAACAATATGGGCCAAAATATGATACCGTTATTAATCTGGAAAACACTATTCAGTTGCCTCTTTGAAGGGGCAACCTTCGATAGAGAAGAGCTCAAGTAAAAAATGATTCCACAAGACACCTTTTACAATTATTTCTACCTCTATATATACTACTTATATTTTCTTAAGAACATTCTAGAGGTAGAACCTTCAAGTAAGTCTTCCTACAATAGTTGTGTTCACATTATTACATAGTCTCTATCTACTTTAGGGGTTACGGAGGTTAGGACCCTAACAAGACCTACCCATTAAAGAACAACATTTTCCTCAAGGCTTGAGATGTGGGAATTGTTGTAGAATGACAGTTGGCTCCCATGTGGCATCCCCAGCCTGTGGATCCTAATTCCACTATATTAAAACTTTATGAATTGTGCATTGATCGAGACGACGCTTGCATTGGACCAGAACTGTTAAAATTTTGATATGCTAGTTTAACCATAGACAATGTCACATCATTGTGTTACGAGGAAAATCTCTCTATGGCCAGGGTGAACCACACCAGATGGAAATGACTGTAGAAATCAACTCTCTTCTCAAGTATTCTATGAAAACAAATATGCTAGAAAGATAAGACAGAATCCTACGTCATCCAGACATTCGATGGATTCCACCATTGAGCACTTGACCTAAAGTAATATACTTGCAATCAGTCCTCAACAACCAAGCAAAGCAAGCATATGGTGATATTATATAATGTTAGCTAATTCAATAGCATAATCCATTAATAAACATGACAAATACGCCCATGGAACAATAATTCAATATATTTGCAGGATATCAATTGGACGAGAAAAGAGTATTTCTATTAATAAATGACCAGCAGAACTGAAAATGTTACAGAATTACATGTCAACATGGTTCAGAACCAATAAACTAAGTTCCTTTCAACTCGGCCTCCACCACATCAATCCTCCACCAAAGGCAAGCTCATAAGAGAGAAACAATGAGGTTCTCAATCAATAAGGGAAAATCTTAGGGGCTAAACACTGTGTTCAGACTTAAAGGAAAAAGGGATACAGACTCAATATGAATTAAATAATTTCTCTAGAGTAACTTTGCTCTCAAGGTTGAATTCTCTCTCCTCTTTCCACTGCTCGGAATTTTCCCATTTATAGCCTTCAAAATGGAACTGAAGGGCTAAGTTGGAACGTTTCCAGTATATGGAAGGCCAAGGATCATAGATCTCCTCTCGTGACATGGAAACCCGACATTAATTTTCATTTTCTGGCACAAATACTGATGTATGCATGTTGTAGTGGAGCAACCTACGTATACGCATGTTGTATAATAGGCAAGATGTGTACATGTGGAAAAATATTTATTTTTGGCTCTAGATTTTAAAACAAGGAAGATAAGTCTGCATGGGGAAATGGAAAAAGGCCTTCTGGGAAAGATTGCATAGGGTGAGGAAAACATTGTTATAACAGATGTTGCCTAATGTGTGAGGTCATAGGAGTATCTGCGATGGTTGAAATACATTATAAACAACCCAGAAGTGGAGTGGTAGGGAACCAACTGGACGAAATAGTTGCTCATTACATTTTGCACTGACTTTGCATACATGGCTGCCAATACAATTTCACTGCAGATCCATGTGAAAATATACGAAACAAGTGTTTGTAGCCATGAATAGGAAAATACAAATGCGGTTACATGCCAATAGTTGTGATAGTCACGAACAAGGCCCAGTAGAACCTGTCTCAAAACCAATATGAAGACATATGTATACCATGGACTACAATCTGATCTCCCATGATCACTGAAGTCATACAGGTACTGGTCTAATGAAAAAGGAATCAATAGCTTAGGAAAAATTTGGCCACATAGTGATGTCTTCAAGTCTTCTCCACAATCCACCAAGGGTGCAAGTCTACATCATGTGAATAAAGGAGTTGAGGTTGAAGACAATGAGACATCGTTTGATTACTGGTCATTGATGTATACCATTAACAAACGTGAGACAACCTATCGATAATGAAAGTAGGTATCAAGGCACTGAGTACATTCTTACAAGTGTGAATAAAGGAGCTGGTGTTGAACACCTAAAGAATCCATCGATCAAGAGACATTGATGTATTCCAAACTGTCGATGGTGAGAAAGGCTGCCACTGATGACTGTAAGCCTCAAGGTACTCATAAGAGTCTAGGTCCCGTTTCCAGAATAAATGGGATGAAATCGATGGAAGGAGACCCATTCAAAGGAGAGCATTAATGCATCTCTCATCAGTCAACACGAGGTACAAAGGAGGATCTTCATGATCTGGTGGAAATTGAATGAAGAACATGTTCACTAGCCAACGACCCTGTGCGTCTTTCACGTGTTCCAAGTGCAAAGCAGTACACAAAAAAGACCCTCTGAATAGAAACCAATCATTGCTGACAAAGGTGAGGAAACCACCAATAAGGCTAATGGCATCCAAGACACTCTACGAATCCCAATGCATGAACATATGTCTTGACGTCGAACACAAGGGAAACCACCCAGTCGACGACCGATGATGAAATGCCGACTATTGAGTTGAAGGTTACCTACCAATGATGAAACTAGGGTCGTAGTCGAGCAGCCTGCATGTACGCATGATGCATAGTTGGAAAGATGCGTACATGTGGAAAAATATTTATTTTTGGCTCTTGATTTTATAAACAGGGAAGATAAGTCTACATGGGGAAATGGAAAAAGGCCTTATGGAAAAAGGCCTTCAGGGAACGATTGCATAGGATGTTTGGATAACAAATTAAAATATTAATATTTGAAATCTTGAAGAGATCACTTAAACCTTGGGCATGTAACATTTCATTGGATTGGAGAGCATGTGTAATATGTGAGTGAAATGGTTATGGGAAGATAAATTTAATGATGAAAAATCAATTTTTTTTGAAGGACTTATCATAATTCAGTTGTCAATGTACAATGAATACAACCATCATTGACCGCTCATAACTTAGTTGTCAATGCATAGTGGAGACAACCATCATTGGTTCCTTTTTGTGAATTGTTGTTATTCAAAGAAAACCATGCCACCTTAAATAACTTACTTGTGGTCTATAAGAGGGAAGGATTTCACTCTTTCTAGAGGCCTCTAGGTATTCAACCATTAACCTATTTCCTTATATCCAAGGAAGACAAACTCTTAACCAATCAAAAGTAGTTTTAAGTCTTACTTCAGTATCAAAAGGTGGTTCCAACCTAGATAGTGTATGCAAGAAAGCCAATATCTCATGTGGTCATCACTCAAGCTACCTCCAATAGAGTCATATGCATTCAAGTAGCATTTAGCTTTAATCCTATACATGAAATTAGATACTACCTCAATTACAATTTAATTTATTAAAAAGCTGTTTTTTAATTATAACTTTTTCCATTTTATACATTCTTTATGTTTGAACTATTTGAAAATTGAATCTTTAAAAGTATAAAAGAAATATAAAAGATTTGATTTTCTTCCCCCCTGCATGTTTTAAGGTACCAAATAGTAATATTTAGAGCAAGAGCATAATCATTGTCAAAATACTTATCAGAAATAAATAGAAAAATGAGCACAATAACAATATGGGCCAAAATATGATACCGTTATTAATTTGGAAAACACTATTCAGTTGCCTCTTTGAAGGGGCAACCTTCGATAGAGAAGAGCTCAAGTAAAAAATGATTCCACAAGACACCTTTTACAATTCTTTCTACCTCTATATATACTAATATTTTATTAAGAACATTCTAGAGGTAGAACCTTCAAGTAAGTCTTCCTACAATAGTTGTGTTCACATTATTACATAGTCTCTATCTACTTTAGGGGTTACGGAGGTTAGGACCCTAACAAGACCTCCCCATTAAAGAACAACATTTTCCTCAAGGCTTGAGATGTGGGAATTGTTGTAGAATGACAGTTGGCTCCCATGTTGCATCCCCAGCCTTTGGATCCTAATTCCACTATATTAAAACTTTATGAATTGTGCATTGATCGAGACGACGCTTGCATTGGACCAGAACTGATAAAATTTTGGTATGCTCGTTTAACCATAGACAATGTCACATCATTGTGTTACGAGGAAAATCTCTCTATGGCTAGGGTGAACCACAATATATGGAAATGACTATAGAAATCAACTCTCTTCTCAAGTATTCTATGAAAACAAATATGCTAGAAAGATAAGACAGAATCCTACCTCATCCAAACGTTTGATGGATTCCACCGTTGAGCACTTGACCCAAAGTAATATACTTTCAATCAGTCCTCAACAACCAAGCAAAGAAAGCATATGGTGATATTATATAATGTTAGCTAATTCAATAGCATAATCCATTAATAAACATGACAAATACGCCCATGGAACAATAATTCAATATATTTGCAGGATATCAATTGGACGGGAAAAGAGTATTTCTATTAATAAATGATCAGCAGAACTGAAAATGTTACAGACTTTCGTGTCAGCGCGGTTCATAACCGATAAACTAAGTTCCTTCCTACTCATCCTCCACCACATCAATCCTCCACCAAAGGAAAGCTCATAAGAGAGAAACAATGAGGTTCTCAATCAATAAGGGAAGATCTTAGGGGCTAAACACTGTGTTCAGACTTAAAGGAAAAAGGGATGCAGACTCAATATGAATTAAATAATTTCTCCAGAGTAACTTTGCTCTCAAGGTTGAATTCTCTCTCCTCTTTCCACTGCTCAGAATTTTCCCATTTATAGCCTTCAAAATGGAACTGAAGGGCTAAGTTGGAACGTTTCTAGTATATGGAAGGCCAAGGATCATAGATCTCCTCTCGTGACATGGAAACCTGACATTAATTTTCATTTTTTGGCACAAATACCGATGTATGCGTGTTGTAGTGGAGCAGCCTACGTATACGCATGTTGTATAATAGGCAAGATGCGTACATGTGGAAAAATATTTATTTTTGGCTCTAGATTTTAAAACAAGGAAGATAAGTCTGCATGGGGAAACGGAAAAAGGCCTTCTGGGAAAGATTGCATAGGGTGAGGAAAACCTTGTTATAACAGATGTCACCTAATGTGTGAGGTCATAGGAGTATATGCGATGGTTGAAATACATTATAAACAACCCAGAAGTGGAGTGGTAGGGAACCGACTGGACAAAATAGTTGCTCATTACATTTTGCACTGACTTTGCATACATGGCTGCCAATAAAATTACACTGCAGGTCCATGTGAAAATATACCAAACAAGTGTTCGTAGCCATGAATAGGAAAATACAAATGTGGTTACATGCCAATAGTTGTGATAGTCACGAACAAGGCCCAGTAGAACCTGTCTCAAAACCAATCTGAAGACATATGTATACCATGGACTACAATCTGATCTCCCATGATCACTGAAGTCATACAGGTACTGGTCTAATGAAAAAGGAATCAACAGCTTAGGAAAAATTTGGCCACATAGTGATGTCTTCAAGTCTTCTCCACAATCCACCAAAGGTGCAAGTCTACATCATGTGAATAAAGGAGTTGAGGTTGAACACAATGAGACATCGTTTGATTACTGGTCATTGATGTATACCGTTAACAAACGTGAGACAACCTATCGATAATGAAAGTAGGTATCAAGGCACCGAGTACATTCTTACAAGTGTGAATAAAGGAGCTGGTGTTGAACACCTAAAGAATCCATCGATCAAGAGACATTGATGTATTCCAAACTGTCGATGGTGAGAAAGGCTACCACTGATGACTGTAAGCCTCAAGGTACTCATAAGACTCTAGGTCCCGTTTCCAGAATAAATGGGATGAAATCGATGGAAGGAGACCCGTTCAAAGGAGAGCATTAATGCATCTCTCATCAGTCAACACGAGGTACAAAGGAGGAGCTTCATGATCTGGTGGAAATCGAATGAAGAACATGTTCACTAGCCAACGACCCTGTGCGTCTTTCGCGTGTTCCATGTGCAAAGCAGTACACGAAAAATACCCTCTGAATATAAACCAATCATGAAAACTGGTGACAAAGGTGAGGAAACCACCAATAAGGCTAATGGAATCCAAGACACTCTACGAATCCCAATGCATGAACATATGTATTGACGTCGAACACAAGGGAAACCACCCAGTCGACGACCGATGATGAAATGTCGACTATTGAGTTGAAGGTTACCTACCAATGATGAAATTAGGGTCGTAGTCGAGCAGCCTGCATGTATGCATGATGCATAGTAGGAAAGATGTGTACATGTGGAAAAATATTTATTTTTGGCTCTTGATTTTATAAACAGGGAAGATAAGTCTACATGGGGAAATGGAAAAAGGCCTTATGGAAAAAGGCCTTAGGGGAACGATTGCATAGGATGTTTGGATAACAAATTAAAATATTAATATTTGAAATCTTGAAGAGATCACTTAAACCTTGGGCATGTAACATTTCATTGGATTGGAGAGCATGTGTAATATGTGAGTGAAATGTTTATGGGAAGATAAATTTAATGATGAAAAATCAATTTTTTTTGAAGGACTTATCGTAATTCAGTTGTCAATGTACAGTGAATACAACCATCATTGACCGCTCATAACTTAGTTGTCAATGCATAGTGGAGACAACCATCATTGGTTCCTTTTTGTGAATTGTTGTTATTCAAAGAAAACCATGCCACCTTAAATAACCTACTTGTGGTCTATAAGAGGGAAGGATTTCACTCTTTCCAGAGGCCTCTAGGTATTCAACCATTAACCTATTTCTTTATATCCAAGGAAGACAAACTCTTAAAAAATCAAAAGTAGTTTTAAGTCTTACTTCAATATCAAAAGGTGGTTCCAACCTAGATAGTGTATGCAAGAAAGCTAATATTTCATGTGGTCATCACTCAAGCTACCTCCAATAGAGTCATATGCATTCAAGTAGAATTTAGATTTAATCCTATACATGAAATTAGATACTACCTCAATTACAATTTAATTTATTAAAAAACTATTTTTTAATTATAACTTTTTCCATTTTATACGTTTTTTATATTTGAACTATTTGAAAAATGAATCTTTAAAAGTATAAAAAATATATAAAAGATTTGATTTTCTTCCCCCTGCATGTTTTAAGGTACCAAATAGTAATATTCAGAGAAAGAGCATAATCATTGTCAAAATATTTATCGGAAATAAATAGAAAAATGAGCACAATAACAATATGTACCAAAATATGATACCTTTATTAATCTAGAAAACACTATTCACTTGCCTCTTTGAAGGGGCAACCTTCGATAGAGAAGAGCTCAAGTAAAAAATGATTCCACAAAACACCTTTTACAATTCTTTCTACTTCTATATATACTACTTTTATTTTATTAAGAACATTGTAGAAGTAGAACATTCAAGTAAGTCTTCCTACAATAGTTGTGTTCACATTATTACATATTCCCTATCTACTTTAGGGGTTAGGGAGGTTAGGATCCTAACAAGACCTCCCCATTAAAGAACAACATTTTCCTTAAGGCTTGAGATGTGGGAATTGTTGTAGAATGAAAGTTGGCTCCCATGTGGCATCGCCAACCTGTTTATCCTAATTCCACTGTATTAAAGCTTTATGAATTATGCATTGATGGAGACGATGCTTGCATTGGACTAGAAATGTTAAAATTTTGGTATGCTCATTTAACCATAGACAATGTCACATCGTCATGTTACGAGGAAAATATATCTATGGCTAGGGTGAACCCCAACAGGCAGAAGTCACTGTAGAAATCAACTCTCTTCTCAAGTATTCTATGAAAACAAATATGCTAGCAAGATAAGACAGAAGCCTACCTCATCCATACGTTCAATGAGGTCCATCGTTGAGCACTTGACCCAAAGTAATATACCTACAACTAGTCCTCAACAACCAAGCAAAGCAAGCATATGGTGATATTATATAATGTTAACACATTCAATAGAATAATCCATTAATAAACATGACAAATACGCCCATGGAATAATAATTCAATATATTTGCAAGATATCAATTGGATGAGAAGAGAGTATTTATATTAATAAATGATCAGCATAAGTGAAAATGTTACAGACTTTCGTGTCGGCATGGTTCAGAACCGGGAAACTAAGTTCCTTCTAGCTAGGCCTCCACCTCTTCAATCCTCCACCAAAGGCAAGCTCATAAGAGAGAAACAATGAGGTTCTCAATCAATAAGGGAAGAGCTTGGGGGATGAACACTGTGTTTAGACTTAAAGGACAAAGGGATGTAGACTCAATATGAAGTAAATAATTTCTCCAGAGTAACTTTTCTCTCAAAGTTGAATTCTCTCTCCTCTTTCCATTGCTCAAAATTGGGCCATTTATAGCCTTCAAAGTGGAACTGAAGGGTCGAGTCAGAACGTTTCCAGTATATGGAAGGCCAAGGATCATAGATCTCCTATCATGACATGGAAACCTGACATTAATTTTCATTTTTTGGCACAAATCTCGATGTATGTGTGTTGTAGTGGAGCAGCCTGTGTATACACATGTTGTATAGTAGGCAAGATGCGTACATGTGGAAAAATATTTATTTTTGGCTCTAGATTTTAGAAACAGGGAAGATAAGTCTACATGGGGAAATGGAAAAAGGCCTTATGGGAAAGATTGCATAGGGTGAGGAAAATCTTTCTATAACAGATGCCGCCTAATGTGTAAGGTCATAGGAGTATCTGCGATGGCCGAAATACATTATAAACAACCCAGAAGTGGAGTGGTAGGGAACTAGCTGGATGAAATAGTTTCTCATTACATTTTGCATTGACTTTGCATACATGGTTGCCAATAAAATTACACTACAGATCCATGTGAAAATATACCAAACAACTGTTTGTAACCATGAATAGGAAAATACAAATTCGGTTACATGCCAATAGTTTTCATAGTCACTAACAAGGCCCAGTAGAACCTGTCTCAAAACCAATCTGAAGATATTTGTATACCATGGAGTACAATCTGATCTCCCATGATCACTGAAGTCATATAGGTACTGGTCCAATGAAAAAGGAAGCAACAACTTAGGAAAACTGTGGCCAAATAGTGATGTCTTCAAGTCTTCTACACAATCCACCAAGGGTGCAAGTCTACATCATGTGAATAAAAGAGTTGAGGTTGAACACAATGAGACATCGTTTGATTACTAGTCATTGATGTATACTATTAAAAAACATGAGATAGCCTACCGATAATGAAAGTAGGTATCAAGGCACCGAGTACATTCTTACAAGTGTGAATAAAAGAGTTGGTGTCGAACACCTAAAGAATCCATCGATCAGGATACATTGATGTATTCCCAACTGTTGATGGCAAGAGAGCCTACCACTGATGACTGCGAGCCTAAAGGTACTCATAAGACTCTAGGTCTTGTTTCCATAATAAATAGGATGAAATCAATGGAAGGAGACCCATTGAGAAGAGAGCATTAATGCAATTCTCATTAGTCAGCATGAGGTACAAAGCAGGAGATTCATGATTTGGTGGAAATCAAACGAAGAACACGTTCATGAACTAATGACCCTGTGCATCTTTCACGTGTTCCAAGTGCAATCGGTACTCTAAAAAGACTCTTTGGATAGCAACCAATGATGAAAACTGCTAACAAAGGTGAGGAAACCACCAATAAGGCTAATGGCATCCAAGACAATGTATGAATCCCAATGTGTGAATAGATGTCTTGAAGTCGAACACAAGGGAAACCACCCAGTCGACGACCGATGATGAAATGTCGACTGTTGGGTTGAAGGTTACCTACCAATGATGAAATTAGGGTCATAGTGGAGCAGCCTGTGTGTACGCATGATGTATAGTAGGAAAGATGCGTACATGTGGAAAAATATTTATTTTTGGCTCTTGATTTTATAAACAGGGAAGATAAGTCTGCATGGGGAAATGGAAAAAGGCCTTCTAGAAAAAGGCCTTCAGGGAACGATTGCATAGGATGTCTGGATAAAAAATTAAAATATTAATATTTGAAATCTTGAAGAGATCACTTAAACCTTGGGCATGTAACATTTCATTGGATTGGAGAGCATGTGTAATATGTGAGTGAAATGTTTATGGGAAGATAAATTTAATGATGAAAAATTAATTTTTTTTGAAGGACCTATCATAATTCAGTTGTCAATGTACAGTGAATACAACCATCACTGACCGCTCATAACTTAGTTGTCAATGCAGAGTGGAGACAACCATCATTGGCTCCTTTTGTGAATTGTTGTTATTCAAAGAAAACCATGCCACCTTAACTAACCTACTTGTGGTCTATAAGAGGGAGGGATTTCACTCCTTCCAAAGGCCTCTAGGTCTTCAACCATTAACCTATTTCCTTATATCCAAGGAAGACAAACTCTTAACCAATCAAAAGTACTTTTAAGTCTTACTTCAATATCAAAAGGTGGTTCCAACCTAGATAGTGTATGCAAGAAAGCCAATATCCCATGTGGTCATCACTCAAGCTACCTCCAATAGAGTCATATGCATTCAAGTAGCATTTAGCTTTAATCCTATACATGAAACTAGATACTACCTCAATTACAATTTTATTTATTAAAAAACTATTTTTTAATTATAAATTTTTCCATTTTATACATTCTTTATATTTGAACTATTTGAAAATTGAATCTTTAAAAGTATAAAAAAAATATAAAAGATTTGATTTTCTTCCCCCCTGCATGTTTCAAGGTACAAAATAGTAATATTCAGAGCAAGAGCATAATCATTGTCAAAATATTTATCAAAAATAAATAGAAAAATGAGCACAATAACAATATGGGACAAAATATGATACCTTTATTAATCTGGAAAACACTATTTAGTTGCCTCTTTGAAGGGACAACCTTCGATAGAGTAGAGCTCAAGTAAAAAATGATTCCACAAGACACCTTTTACAATTATTTCTACCTCTATATATACTACTTATATTTTCTTACGAACATTCTAGAAGTAGAACCTTCAAGTAAGTCTTCCTACAATAGTTGTGTTCACATTATTACATATTCTCTATATACTTTAGGGGTTAGGGAGGTTATGACCCTCACAAGACCTCCCCATTAAAGAATAACATTTTCCTCATGGCTTGAGATGTGGGAATTGTTCTAGAATGACAGTTGGCTCCCATGTGGCATCCCCAGCCTGTGCATCCTAATTCCACTATATTAAAACTTTATGAATTTTGCATTGATGGAGACGATGCTTGTGTTGGACCAGAACTGTTAAAATTTTGGTATGCTCGTTTAACCATAGGTAATGTCACATCATTGTGTTACAAGGAAAATCTCTCTATGGCTAGGGTGAACCACAACAGACGAAAATGACTTTAGAAATCAACTCTCTTTTCAAGTATTCTATGAAAACAAATATGATAGCAAGATAAGACAAAAGCCTACCTCGTTCAGACATTCGATGAAGTCCACCGTTGAGCACTTGACCCAAAGTAATATACTTGCAAATAGTTCTCAACAACCAAGGAAAGAAAGCATATGGTGATATTATATAATGTTAGCACATTCAATAGAATAATCCGTTAATAAACATGACAAATACGCCCATGGAATAATAATTCAATATATTTGCAAGATATCAATTGTACGGGAAAAAAGTATTTCTATTAATAAATGATCAGCAGAAGTGAAAACGTTACAGACTTTCATGTCCGCACGGTTCGAAACCGAGAAACTAAGTTCCTTCTAGCTTGGCCTCCACCAAAGGCAAGCTCATAAGAGAGAAACAATGAGGTTCTCAATCAATAAGGGAAGATATTGGGGGATGAACACTATGTTTAGACATAAAGGACAAAGGGATTCAGACTCAATATGAAGAAAATAATTTCTACAGAGTAACTTTTCTCTCAAAGTTGAATTCTCTCTCCTCTTTCCATTGCTTGGAATTGGCCCATTTATAGCCTTCAAAATGGAACTGAAGGGCCGAGTTAGAACGTTTCCAGTATATGGAAGGCCAAGGATCATAGATCTCCTTTCATGACATGGAAACCCGACATTAATTTTCATTTTATGGCACAAATCCCGATCTACGCGTGTTGTAGTGGAGCAACCTGCATATACGCATGTTGTAAAGTAGGGAAGATGCGTACATGTGGAAAAATATTTATTTTTGTCTCTAGATTTTATAAACAGGGAAGATAAGTTTGCATGGGGAAATGGAAAAAGGCCTTATGGGAAAGATTGCATAGGGTGAGACAAATCTTGCTATAACAAATGTCACCTAATGTGTGAGGTCAGAGGAGTATCTGCGATGGCCGAAATATATTATAAAAAACCCAGAAGTGGAGTGGTAGGGAACCAACTGGACAAAATAGTTTCTCTTTACATTTTGCACTGACTTTGCATACATGGATGCCAATAAAATTACACTGCAGATCCATGTGAAAATATACCAAACAAGTGTTCATAGCCATGAATAGGCAGATACAAATGTGGTTACATGGCAATAGTTGTCATAGCCACGAACAAGGCCCAGTAGAACCTATCTTAAAACCAATCTAAAGATATCTGTATACCATGGAGTACAATCTGATCTCCCATGATCAATGAAGTCATATAGGTACTGGTCCAATGAAAAAGGAAACAATATCTTAGGAAAACTATGGCCACATAGTGATGTCTTCAAGTCTTCTACACAATCCACCAAGGGTGCAAGTCTACATCATGTGAATAAAGGAGTTGAGGTTGAACATAATGAGACATCGTTTGATTGCCGGTCATTGATGTATACTGTTAAGAAACGTGAGATAGCCTACCGATAATGAAAGCAGGTATCAAGGCACCGAGTACATTCTTACAAGTGTGAATAAAGGAGCTGGTGTCGAACACCTGAAGAATCCATTGATTAGGAGACATTGATGTATTCCCAACTGTCGATGGTGAGAGAGCCTACCACTGATGACTGCAAGCCTCAAGGTACTCATAAGACTCTAGGTCTCATTTCCAGAATAAATGGGAGGAAGTCGATGGAAAGAGACTCATTGAAAGGAGAGCATTAATGCATATCTCATCAGTCAGCACGAGGTACAAAACATGAGCTTCATGATTTGTTGGAAATTGAACGAAGAACATGTTCACGAACCAACGACCCTATGTGTCTTCCACATGTTCCAAGTGCAAGCGGTACACGAAAAAGACCCTCTGAATAGAAACCAATGATGAAAATTGTTGACAAATACGAGGAAACCACCAATAAGGCTAATGGCATCCAAGACATTGTACGAATCCCAATGTGTGAATAGATGTCTTGACGTTGAACACAAGGGAAACCACCCAATCAATGACTGATGATGAAATGTCGACTGTTGGTTTGAAGGTTACCTACCAATGATGAAAGTAGGGTCGTAGTGGAGAAGCCTGCATATACACATGATGTATAGTAGGAAAGATGCATACATGTGGAAAAATATTTATTTTTGGCTTTGGATTTTATAAACAGGGAAGATAAGTCTACATGGGGAAATGGAAAAAGGACTTCTGGAAAAAGGCCTTTGGGGAAAGATTGCATAGGATGTCTAGACAACAAATTAAAATATTAATATTTGAAAGCTTGAAGAGATCACTTAAACCTTGGGCATGTAACATTTCATTGTATTGGAGAGCATGTGTAATATGTGAGTGAAAAAATTATGGGAAGATAAATTTAATGATGACAAATTAATTTTTTTTGAAGGACCTATCATAATTCAGTTGTCAATGTACAATGAATACAACCATCATTGACCGCTCATAACTTAGTTGTCAATGCATAGTGGAGACAACCATCATTGTCTCCTTTTTGTGAATGTGGTTAACTCGTTGTTATTCAAAGAAAACCATGCCACCTGAAATAATCTACTTGTGGTCTATAAGAGGGAAGGATTTCACTCTTTCAAGAGGGYTGTAGGTCTTCAACCATTAACCTATTTCCTTATATCCAAGGAAGACAAACTCTTAACCAATCAAAAGTASTTTTAAGTCTTACTTCAAWATCAAAAGGTGGTTCCAACCTAGATAGTGTATGCAAGAAAGCCAATATCYCATGTGGTCATCACTCAAGCTACCTCCAATAGAGTCATATGCATTCAAGTAGCATTTAGCTTTAATCCTATACATGAAATTAGATACTACCTCAATTACAATTTAATTTATTATTAAAATGTTTTTTAATTATAACTTTTTCCATTTTATACATTCTTTATAATTGAACTATTTGAAAATTGAATCTTTAAAAGTATAAAAAAAAATATAAAATATTTGATTTGCTTCCCCCCTGCATGTTTTAATGTACCAAATAGTAATATTAAGAGAAAGAGCATAATCATTGGCAAAATATTTATGAGAAATAAATAGAAAGATGAGCACAATAAAAATATGGGCCAAAATATGATACCTTTATTAATCTGGAAAGCACTATTCACTTGCCTCTTTGAAGGGGCAACCTTCGATAGAGCAGAGCTCAAGTAAAAAATGATTCCACAAGACACCTTTTACAATTATTTCTACCTCTATATATACTACTTATATTTCTCAAGAACATTATAGAGGTAGAACCTTCGATTAAGTCTTCCTACAATAGTTGTGTTCACATTATTACATATTCCCTATCTACTTTAGGGGTTAGGGAGGTTAGTACCCTAACAAGACCTCCCCATTAAAGAACAACATTTTTCTCAAGGATTGAGATGTGGGAATTGTTGTAGAATGATAGTTGACTCCCATGTGGCATCCCCATCATGTGTATCCTTCCAATGTATTAAAACTTTATGAATTGTACATTGATGGAGACGACGCTTGCGTTGGACCAGAACTGATAAAATTTTGGTATGCTCGTTTAAACATAGACAATGTCACATCATTGTCACCCAACCATAGGAATTAAAATATGCCACCCTCGAGCACACTAACCTTTACTTAGAATTAATTTAGGCAAGCCTACTCCAAAATCAATAGATAAACCCTAGCCACAACTGCTACAACAACAACAGAATAACCATACAAGAAAATTGTACCTTTTATCCAAGAGAAGCACACAAGAGAAATACTCACGATTGATACACTACTCCTCCAAACTTGCACCCCTTCCAGTTGTAGATGATGCTCCCAGAATTTTTCACCTCTAGCTGCAGTCTTCTAGAATTGCACACTTGCTAAGTGAGTGTGTGCAAGTGATCTAGGAAACTGCCTATTTAAACTAAATTGTCCACTTGACTGGGGCTAACTTCTCCTTTTGTATGTGTCTATTACTTTAATATTATTTCTCTTGAGACCAACTTCTCTCCTAGGGTTTTCTAACATCTATTTAATGGTTCTCTTGCTTCCAGAATATTCTATTCTAAGTCAAAGGTTACACATGGAGGTTAATACCTCCCGCAGCTACCAAAACATCAACACTCTCTCTTAGCTAGGGAGGTATTAAATAATACATTATTCATGTAGTGGTATCAAACACATCCATCCATCTCACATGGCATGGGAAAGACTCACATGGTCTTGTGGACCAGTCTACAAGCAACATCACCATAGCCACATAGGCTATCTCATGATCAAACAAATCATGTCTCAAGTGGCATGGCCACATGACCATATCATGATCAAATAGATCATGTAACAAGTAGCATAGCCACATAGGCTATCTCATGATCAAACAAATCATGTCACAATTATAACCATCATAGCCGCACAAGCTATGGAATATGCAGTTGAGCCAGTTTACACAGAACTGTGCTACTACCCAATCCAAGCCAAGTCTGGGAAACTGGAACTCGCCAACTCACACAAAATCTGGCATCTAGTTCATAAATAACTAGTAACTAGTCAGCTCACATAGAATTTGACATCTAGTCCATAAAGAACTAGTAACTCGTTAGCTCACATAGAATATGACATCTAGTTCACACGGAACTAGTAACCTCTAGTTGGAACACCAGGAAACTAGTCCACAATGACCAGGCATCTAATCACAAGGAATGTGCGATGTAGTGCACACACACTACCCATCTAGCCCAAGGCTAGGAAACACCTCCAACCACACAAGTTGGCCCACCAGCTTGAAAGGATGGGTGACTAACCATCCCTGAAGGAATGGACTCTATTGACCTTGTGCGAGGTCATGCTAACTAGTGCCATAGTCAGTAACATGCATACCATACTATTTCACTGGAGTAGCAATATCTTGGTGTACCAGAATTTTTCACTGGAGTAGCCCTCTGCGTACCACAGTTTTTCACTGGAGTATCAATAACTTGGTGTACCATACTTTTTCACTAGAGTAGTCCTCTGCGTACTAGAATTTTTCACTAGAGTATCAATAAGTTTGCATACCATACTTTTTCACTGGAGTAGCCCTCTAAGTACCATAATTTTTCACTCGAGTAGCCCTATGAAGGAAACAAACTCTAATTCCATGTTAAAATTTTGGTATGCTTGTTTAACCATAAACAATGTCACATCATTATCACCCAACCATAGGCATTCACATATTCCACCCCCGAGCACACTAACCTTTACTTAGAATAATTCCAACAAGCCTACTCCAAAACCAACAGATAAACCCTAGCCATAATTGTTGCAACAACAACACAATAACCATGCAAGAAAAGCGTAGCTTTTATCTAAGAGAAGTGCACAAGAGAAATAATCATGAATGGTACACTACTCCTCCAAACTTGCACCCCTTCCAACTATAGTTGTTTCTCCCACAATTGCGCACCTCTATATGCAACTGCAGTCTTCTAGACTTGCACACTTTCTAAGTGAGTGTGTACAAATGAACTAGGCAACTACTTATTTATAATAAACTATCTAGTTGATTGGGGACAACTTCTCCTTCTTGATGTGTCTATTACTTTAATATTATTTCTCTTGAGGATGACTTCTCTCCTAGGGTTTTATAACGTTTGCTTAATGGTTCTCTTACTTCCATAATATTCTATTCTAAGTCAAAGGTTACATATGGAGGTTAATACCTCCCGCAGCTACCAAAACATCAACAAGAACAACCTATGGATGCAAACAAATGAAACTTTATTCATCCAATTCATGGAGACTATTTTTGTAGCATACCCAACCACCCAGCTGAGTCATGTTACCTCTATTATTTTATCTGATGCCATTTAATTTATAACATGTTCCACATATGCAAGGATTATGAAATGCAACAACATACAATTCATGAATAAAAATGTATAGTAAAACATACAAAATTTATATAATCATTCACACAATAAATAACATAAAAGCACTTAAAATAACACACATTTTTAATAATTCACCAACTGCATGCATATCTCAGACGTTCCTCCCAACCATAGAATCTGCTACTCATAAAATCTCAACAGCAGGTCACCCTCGAGCTGAGTCTAGAAACTCCACCAGGGAAGGTTTCCTAAGTGAAACTAAGGTCTACCTAGCACCATAAAACTCAAGTCAACTTGCCAACTGCTGCAACTAGCCTACAACCTCTCATTTCCCATAGCTTGTTCCACCCTAGGAAGTGTACCCCTTCTCTTCTCAATAATCCTTCAGCTTCCATAAGGATTCCATCCTCCTTTTGCTCATAATATTTCATTTTCTGTTGATTATTACCTTGCTATAATTTTTCTTTTGTTTCTGTATAGTGTTGATCTGATTATGCAACCTCTAAAATTTTGTCTTTCAAATCATATTTCTACATGCTAATGGTTGTAGCTTGCATATCATGCACCCTCCTATTGAGTGCATCAACCACCTTGTTCTCTTTTCCTTTGATATGCTTTACCTTAAATTCATGTTCACTAAGGAATTCCAACCATCTACTTTGTCTAGAATTCAAAGTTGGTTGTCCAAACAAATATTTCAGTCCATTATGGTTTGTCCTCGGCTCAAATATTTTTCCCATGAGATAGTGCCTCCACATATTTAAGGCATGAACTATGGATGCCAATTCTAAATCATGAGTGGCACAATGTCTCTTGTGCTCTTTCAACTTCCTGGACTTGTAGCATATCACATGCCCATTTTGACTAAGGACTCCACCAAGTCCTTCCTTGCATGGATTAGTGCACACAATGAAATATTTATTCAG
>ML845512.1:14249-26438 GCA_009831015.1 Picea engelmannii | reverse complement strand
CATAAGTCATTAAAAGATCCTACGGACAAGTAGTAATGTTGTTAGTAGTGTTGTTTATTGTTAAATCGCAGTTCGATCTGGGCAAGTGTGCACTTGACAGTGTGTTATACAAATGCGTGATGGAGTTATGAGAACAATGGGTTTTTATATATCGTGGTCAGCCATATTTGATATATATATATATATATATATATGATGCGTATTCTAGTGATATCCCCGAAATTTGAAGCACAATGATTGATTGTTGCGTAGACTATGTAATTTGTTGATGAAATGCTTGCTTGTGTGTCGGTAATGGTGGGCGCAATTCGTGTATTGGAGTCTATATTGGGTAGCGTATCCTTTGGGTAATGGGTAGCTATAGTGGGTAGTGTTTTTGAAATGCATTGGTGCCAAGTTACTGGATGTTGGGTAGTTGTAATAACTGTGTAAAATGGGCATCTTAATTTTTGTGCAATGGTGGGGATTCTGTTGTGTTTATGATAACCTTTTATGATGATTTATGATAGCCCTTCTAGGAATAAATGACAGCGATTCCCTCTTGTTTCCACACTATCTTGTTTTAATTTTAATTTATTTATTATTTCATCTTTCCTGTAATTAATAGGCTGCGCATGGAAGATTGAAGTCAGGAGTTTGGGTATTGTGGGACAACGATGGGTTTATTTCAGCCAGCATACCTTGAATAGATAGACAGTGATTAATGATGCCATCTTAGTAAATTAATTTATGCTATCATGGCAGTGTTTCCCTAGATTTTGGTTTTAGCAATATTCATATTTCCTTATATAACAACTATCCATATGCACTTATGCCAATGAGTTAGATTGCCCCTAGCTGTGATGTAATAGTAACACTTGCCTCCAGATAACACTTAAGTATTACACCGACAGTAATTTTGGAAGTAAATTTGATAGTATGTCATCTTGAAAGTAACCATATTATGTGTGATAGTATTTTTATATGCGTTAGGTATAATAATGGCCATCAACTTTATAGTTTAGACTGAATGACATCTCTAGTGGTTAATATTGAATGTCTTACCCAACATGCTTGTAGCGAATTGATTACACCAAGTTTCATAATGCTAAATTAAAATACAACCCAAGGACAACGCGTTCATCTAATGGATTAAAGAACGACATCGAATAATGTTGTTAGTGTTGTATATTAATAGTGTTAATAGCATTATATACTGATGTTGTTAATAGTGTTAGATGAACATCATTAAATGTTGATGTTGTTAGTATTGTTGTTTATTGTTAAATCCTTAAATTTAGATTTATAATCATTGACTAAATTTAGAGTTGTTAATTTAGACAACAAATTGCTTACTATATAAGCAACATGATTCTGTAGTTCACTTAATCTAATGGACAATGAGTTTTGTTAATCAGTGTTTCTTGATTTGCTAAGTGCCTGACTTAGGACACCCTTGATAAATTTTAGGACCCTAGTAGCCTGGTTATCATTCCCTCCTTCGCGCTTAGACCTCTTGCTCAAAGAGGTGGGTTGATGGCAAAGTCACATTTTGGATTGCACTTTTTTTTTCTTTGAGTGACGTCATCTTGTGTCTTGTCGACCTGTTGCTTGGGGGTGTGGGTGTAGTATTCTTGTCAGTTGTTAGGCTCCTAGTGCATGGATTTGTCGTGAGTTCTCCGTCTAGATAGGTTATGTTGTGCCAGGGTTATCGTTGCACCTATCACCTAGGGACGACATGAGTCTTGATGAGGGGATCATGGCGCACCCTATTGGATAGAGGCGAATGATAAGTTGGCCAGAGTATGTGCCTTTCATGTGAGTTTTGTTGATCATGGTAATTTTGCTTTTGGCATAAGGGTTGAATGCCTTCATGCATTAGTTTTGCACGCATAGAGGTTATAGTTACTTGTCGTGAGGTTGTTGTGTCAGAATGGGGGAGATTGTCCTTTAGCTTGTAGGCATTGCCATGTTGTGTCAGGCGGGCAGTCGTTTCTCTCTGATGCCTTACGCATGCTTTTCCTAGCTGCTCTTATGCCAGTGTGTGGAGTCATAGTTGTTGTTTCCTGTTCTGCGAGCATGGTGCTCACTGTTAGATGTGTTGTTTAACCGAGTCATTGTTGTCGTCTTTTTTTTTAAAAAAAATCACTTTCAGCTTCACTTGTAGTCATAACGAAGGGGACGTCACATATGGTATCAGAGAGGGTTCAATCCTACGACTATGGATCGCCATGATTTCCACTATAGTAAACCTTTGAGTATCAACCTACCGCTGCTTAAAAATTTAACGAGTTCATTCGGTGATCTCATTTAGGGGACACCTCGGAGGTTCGCAACGTGGTGTCGTGGAAGGAGGTGCAACACCTGGAGAGGTTTCCGCACCCTTGGAGTCAAACCCCCAAGGGGAAGGGCAAGTCCTTGGGCTGGATTCGCTTGCTGTAAGGTATGATAATGGTCTGACAAGGCCCTTCTAGGTAATGTCAAAGGGCCTTTATTCACCATAGATACTAAGAGGAGGCCAAGGCACCTGTACCCCTGAGGGTCCACAATGTTCCCTATCTAGTACCGTTAGCATCCATCGAGAACTTGAGAGAGTTGAGTTCTCAAGTCAACGAGTGTCGCGGATGGTTGTGTCGTTGAGGCATGGTTATAGAGAAAGGCGTTGTGCTTCACACTTCGCGATTACGACCTCCAACTTGAAGGTCCGTAGGGTGGTATTTCAAATGAAGGGGAGTGATATTCTATGGTGGAAGACGCTCCTGCCACATTTGAGCATGGTCATCGACAACATGTCATGGGAATTTTTCAAGGAATGGTTCCAGGAGAGGTATATTTCTGAGGAATTCGTTGAGCGTCATCTCAATGAGTTTGATTCCTTGTGACAAGGCAGTCGCACGGTGCCCAAGTATGAGGCCCATTTTGGAGTTGCCTCGGTATGCTCTGCACCAAATTACCTAGAAACTTAAGGTAAAGAAGTTCAATTTTGTCCTTATTGTTAGAATTCAACTTCTACTTTGGGTACCAGGATTACTAGACTGAAGAAGGTGTGTTGGATTGTGGGGAGCCACATTACCAACATTACTGCCCAGAGGAAAGGGTCGGAGCATCTGGATCAGTCGAAACCACTACCATGGGAGTTTTGGGCAAGGCCCATCAGATTCTTGCAGTGGTGAATAACCGCCAAGCAGAGCACCAGTCGACTATGCTCGACACGTAAGGTACCATCGTCGACTAGACCCTTAGTATTTGATAGATCCTGGTGCTACCGAAAGTTTCATCTCTGGTCCAACGCTAAAAGGGATTAAGGTAAAGATAATCGAACATAATGAGTTTATCTTTGTAGAGATGGCTTCGGGAGCCAAACATAAGGTTTGAGGAAAGGTTACAGGTTGTACCCTTAACCTGGGAGAGTTTTTCACCAGGGCCAACCTGTACGCCACGATCTTAGGATCTTAGGATGTAGTGATCGGTATGGACTGGTTGGAATCGCATGAGGCAATACTCAACTGTAAGACAAAACGATTGATATTGGTCGACAATCAGGGACAGAGATGTGTGATTGTAGGTCAAAACCAGGGAGTTTCCCTGAGGTTCATGTCCTCCTTGCAGTTACAGAAGAGCATGCGCAAGGGGTTTAATATTTATGCGATCCTTGCGATAAACAAGAAGGGGGTAGTGAAAGTTCTAGAACACCTACCGGTGGTGAGAGTGTTTGCAGACGTCTTCCTAGAGGAGTTACCTGGGATGCCACTAGAGAGGGAATTGGAGTTTACCATAGACCTAAAACTGGGGAATGAACCAATAGCGAGAATGCCTTATCGTATGTCAACCCTGGAGTTATAGCAATTGAGAATGTAACTGAAGGAGCTATTGGACCTGGGACTTATATGTCCAAGTGTGTCACCTTGGGGCAGGCTTGTTATTTTCATATGAAAGAAGGATGGGTTGTGGAGGTTCTGGATTGACTACCGTCAATTGAACAAGGCAACGATCAAGAATTAGTATCTATTGTCGAGGATTGACGATCTATTCGATCAGATGAAGGGTGCGACCGTGTTCTCAAGGATCGATTTGCAATCAGGGTATCACCCATTACGGATCAAGGAGGATGATGTCCCTAAGACCTCCTTTAAGATGAGGTTTGGAAATTACGAGTTTACCATTTTACCATTTGGACTGAAAAATGCCCCAGGGGTATTTATGATTTTGATGAACGGGGTGTCCCACGAGTACATGGACAAGTTTGTCCAAGTATTCATTGATGATATTTTGAGTTAGTCTCAGACGATGAAGGAGCATGATAAGAACTTGTGCGTGGTCCTACAATGTCGGCAAGAGCACAAATTGTATGGGAGGTTGTCCAAATGCTTTTTTTATCAATCGAAGAATCACTATTTAGGGCATGTCATCTCCGACGAAGGTACCGCCGTGGATCCACCAAAGGTCGAGGCTATTATGGAATGGCCTTCACTGACGGATGTCCAAAAAGTACGTAGCTTCATGGTTTTAGAAGGATACTATCGATGATTCATTGAGAGATTTTCGAAGGTAGCAAATCCGATTATGTAATTGCAGAAGAAGAATAAGAAGTTTGTTTGGACTGAGAAATGCGCGGAGGCATTTTGGAGGCTCAAAGAGTCATTGACAATGACATCGATACTAAAGGTCCCTAACATGGACACAAAATTATTGGTATGCACTGATGCATCCAAGGAAGGCTTAAGCGGAGTCTTGATGCAAGATGGTCGAGTGATCACCTACATATTGAGGAAACTGAGAAGGCATGAGGCGAACTATGTGATGCACGATTTGGAGTTGTTATCCATTGTACAGGAATTGAATGTTTGGAGACACTACCCTGTTGGATGAAAACTTGAACTAAATACAGACCACTATGGACTACAACACATCTTTATGCAAAGAGACCTGAACGCGCGACAATGAAATTGGTCAGAATTTCTTAGCGAGTACGACTTCGAGATTTATTACATAAAAGGAATAGTGAATTGAGTGGCAGATGCATTGAGTCGAAGACCACACATCCCTTCTATGTTACCTCTTCAGATGAATCTTCATGAAAATATCCTAACTTTACAGTGTGACGATGACTGGTACAAAGAGGTCAAGGATTTTATCGGACAAAACACAATGATGGCACTAAGATTTGAAGGATTTACATTTGATGACGATGGATTATTGAGGTTTAAAAATCAGATTTACGTACCACCAAATGATGCGTTGAGGAGTTTTATCCTAAACAAGGCTCACAAAGAAGTGTACATGGCTCACCTGGTAGTCACGAAGATGAGGGTGCACCTTAAACCCTTATTCTTCTAGAAGGGAATGAAGGTAGACATATTTAACTATGTGGCCATATGTCTAGAATGTCAGTAGGTAAAGGCTGAACATAGACATCCAACAGGATTACTACAACCAAACGCTATTCCAGAATCAAAATGGGAGGTTATTTCAATGGATTTCTTTGTTGGATTGCCACTGACGACAAGGAGACATGACTCAATTTTTGTGGTAGTCGACACTCTGATGAAGAGTGTTCATTTTATACCTATGCATACAACATATAGGGCACCTATCATAGCTAGAGTTTTCATCATTGATATGGTGAGGCTGCATGGCGTGCCTAAGAGGATTATATCCAACCGAGGATCGATGTTTACTGGATGATTTGGAATAGTTTCCAAGAGGCCTTGGGAACCCAACTTAACTTTAGTGCTTCATGTTACCCAGAGATGGATGGGTAGACCGAAAAAATGAACCAAACCTTGGAAGACATGTTGCACATATACGTGATGGACCAACAAAAGCGTTGGGAAGAATTCTTCCCACTGGTAAAATTTGCTTATAAAAACAATTACCAAAGCACGATTAATATGCAACCTTTCGAGTTTATTTATGGGCGACCATGTCAGATGCCTTTCAGTTGGGATTGGCTTGAGGATAGGGTCCTGGTGACACCGGAAGAAATCCAATAAATGGAATATTAAATGAAAACTAAGAAAAAGGACAAAGGAAGGGAAGGATCAACAAAGGATTTATGTCGATGCACATCGTGTCGACCATAGTTACGATGTGGTGATCGAGTATTTTTGCAGTGGAAACTTCATAAGAGTTTGATCAAGTTCGGAAAAGGGGATAATCTATCTCCTAGGTTCATGGGATCCTACGATATTGGGGAAAAGAGAGGCTCGTGGCCTAATGACTAGCCTTGCCTAACTCTTGAGGCGTATGCACGATGTCTTTCACATCTCTGTTTGAGACTTTATGATTAGTGATCCTACACATGTTTTGACCAGTTGTTTCCATTTTTGTTTGATAGATAGACTTATGTTACTGTGATACACATTACTCTGGCACTTATATACTGTGAAACTTCGGGATGAAGTTTAGACCAAGAGGGGGTGTATGTAACATCCCTCTCTTGCACACACTGAGGGAACTTAATATTTGAGGACACTTGCTTGCAAGTGATCTAGATTATTATACTATTGGGAATTTGATTATTATTATGAGGCGTTATGGATTGATGCCTTATTATTTTTTTTTATTGAAATAGACAGGTGATATTGAATCAGTTTTCCTAAGTGTCCAGGATTTTGGACCTCAAGGATGCAAAGGCATCGATGAAACCCCTTGGACTCCGGATCGAGTCGGGGAGTGCACTATTGGGGTTTGATTGTTGTATATATGACATTTGTGCATCTGATTAGATGATATGATTATGGATATTATTTATGACATGATTTGTTAATGATGCAGGCTGAGGATATCTTGTCGACCAGACTCACATGTGGAGTAGAGGGGTCACGCATGATAACTAAAGATGTTGAGGGAGAGGTGTGGACAACATCCCTGACACAACCTACTATCACTCCCACCATGGCTCGAACTGTAGGTTAACAACTACCTAGTTCAAGAAGACCCATGATGTCGTGAGGGAAGACTGCGACATTCACTCACGATGATTCTAAGGGGCATGCAATAAGGCAGTGGCCTTATTCCTTAGAGGCCCTTAGTCTCCCACAATATCACCTAGCGGAGTATTGAATCTAGGGGTTTTTGATGTCTACCAAGTCATTCAAGAGGTGAGTGGCACCCTTGGAGCACGTATTGTGTCCTGAAGGGCACATCATGCAATAAAAATGGAAAGAGGCGAGTGGCACCCTTGGAGCACGTAGTGCATCCTAAAGGGCACGTCGCACAAGGGAAACAAAATGAGGCAAATAGCACACTTGGAGCACCTAGTGCATCCTGAAGGGAACGTCGTGTTGTTAATTAATAAATGGATAAACCTAGATGGCCTTAGGATGAATAACGTGGTAAGAAATATTTAAAACAATTTCCCTAATAAAATGTTGCCCAGCCTAGGAAAATAAAGTCTAGGGCTAAGTGATACTTGTGATTTTTTTTTTATGTATTTATATAAAAATAAAAATATAAAAAATAAATAATAATGATAATCATCATCAATCATGTGATGAGAAGGGGGTAAGTAATTCAATTAATTTATAAAAATCCTTTGGGGGATAAAATTTAAAAAGGGGGAAAAGGGGGAAACAATTGTTTTATCACATATGCTAATTGAAAATTTACTAATTAAAAAGGAAAAGGGGAAAAAGTTAATTTTATACACCTGCCAATTTGAGTTTTAAATGAAAAGAGAAAGAGGGAAATTTAAAAGAATTAGGAAACTAGGAAAAAGTGGGAAACATAAAAAGAAAGGGGAAACACAAGGAAAAAGCAGAAAGAGTAACTTAGTAAGGTGTCTAGCATTTAAGAACTTTCTAAATTAAACTCAACTAGTAAATTAGTAAAGGGGTAAATCATTAAAATGTTTAAGGGAATATGGGGACACCTAGGAGCGATTCTAGGAATGATTTTAGGTGGGTGAGGGAAATAGGAGTAATTAATTAATTAATTAAATTAATTTATGGTGCAAAGAAGGGGATGGGTGACACATGTACAGGAAGGATTTCCATGAATTAAATTATTGAACAATAAAGTAAATTGGATTTTGGGAAAGTAAATGACTTAGATCTCTATACAAAGGAGGGAGGAGGAGGATGATGGATCTCTTCTATTATGCGTAACGTTATTCTATAGAGTTTTAGACTTGACTGACTTAGCTTGTGGGAGTTGGGATACCTAGCTCGGAAAGGAGTGCTAGCTTGGTCTTGAAAGGTGAGCTGGGAACTAGCTGATCTATGGTTCAGTGTGCATGGCCCCTTTGCGGCTCGGGGGGCTAAGGGGGAAGAATAGTACCCCTAGCGTTGGCTGAGAGGTACTGGTGAAGTCTCATCAGTTAGCAAGCAGGAGCTGCATGAAGTGCATGGGAAAATGAATCAGACCGGACGACTTGGGCTACAGTACGCTTACTTGATTTTGCATGGTAGATTCTTATTGTACCTCACGCTTTCAATTATGTATTTTAATTTGGTAAAGTAAATGTTTGACTTAGCATTTTAATTGATAACGTAATTCCCCATAGCCTTAAGCTCGTTGTTGATTGATTCCCTTGGCTTTCGATCCCTGTATGTTGTGACTGCCCTATGGTTTTATTGATTTTATGATGAGTTTTCACTTCTTACTTCGCCCTCGTCCCTAGCTCATCATTCATTGCCTAAGAATTTGGCCAGGAGTTGGATCGATGGTCATAACTTCGATGTTAATAGACCTATATATCCTAACAACCTTCTTTTCCGTGCGTGGATGATGAGAGAAGGATGTGTTCGCCGAGTTGTCTACCTCTGTTGGTAGTTATTGGTCGAGTGATTTTCTTGTGCCTTTTTGTGATTGATTACCTCTGCGATTTTTATTCCCTTCCCACTGTGATTTGCTTATGACCCTCTATGTTGATCTCTCTGCATTTTCCAGACTTTTCCAAGCAAATGAAGTTTGTGTTTCATACATCTCCTGGCAAATTTACTGTGTGTGTTTTTTTTTATTTTTACCTCTGGTCTTTCAAGTAATTCTTCCTCTTATTACTTGAAGGTGAATTTACTCTACATCTTTATACCTCTAGAATGCGAATTTCCTATGCAATTTACCTTGACAACACTTTATTAATGATAACCTCTACCCTTCTCAATTTTTGCACTTGATTGAATCATCCCTGCCTTTGTCTGGGATTGAGTTCATACTTGCTTTTTTGAACCATGAATTACCATTCAATCCCTTCATTGATGACATACGTGTGTTTTAACATTGAGACAATGATTTTATGCACTACGTTGGGATAGCAAAATAGTTGATTACTCTGCGTTTTCCTGGTATAGAAAATGTAAATATATTAACAATGATTTTTATCTTTAATGGGTGACAGAGAATTACTATAAAATATGGACATGAAATTGCAGTTTGTTATTATTGGTAAATCGCAGTTATACAATCGCAGTAATGTTGTTAGTAGTGTTGTTTATTGTTAAATCACAATTCGATCAGGACAAGTGTGTGCTTGACAACATTTTATACAAATGTGTGATGGAGTTATGAGAACAACGGGTTTTTATATATCATGGTCAGCAATATCTGATATATATATATGATGTGTATTCCAGTGATATCCCTGAAATTTGAAGCATAGCGATTGATTGCTGCGTGGACTGTGTAATTTGTTGATGAAATTCTTGCTTGTGTGTCGGTAATGGTGGTCTCAATTCGTGTATTGGAGTGTGTATTGGGTAGCGTATCCTCTGGGTAATGGGTAGCTATAGTGGGTAGCATATTTACAATGCATTGGTGGCAAGTTACTATGTGTTGGGTAGTTGTAATAACTGTGTAAAATGGGAAACTTAATTTATGTGCAACGATGGGGATTTTGTTGTGTTTATGATAGCCTTTTATGACATTTTCTGACAGCCCTTCAAGGATTCCCTCCTGTTTCCACGCTATCTCATTTTAATTTTAAGCTATTTCTTATTTCAACTTTCCTGTAATTAATAGGCTACGCGTGGGATATTGAAGTCAAGAGTTTGGGTATTATGGGACAATGATGGGTTTATTTCAGCCAACATACCTTGAATGGATAGACAGTGATTAATGATGCCATCTTAGTAAATTAATTTATTCTATCATAGCAGTGTTTCCCTAGATTTTGGCTTTAGCGATCTTCTTATTTCCTTATATAACAACTATCCATATGCACTTATGCCAACAAGTTAGATTTCCCCTGGTTGTGATGTAACAGTAACACTTGCCTCCAGACAACACTTAATTATTACACCGACAATAATTTTGGTAGTAAATTTGATAGTATGTCATCTTGACAGTAACCATATTACGTGTGACAATATTTTTATGTGCGTTTGGTATAATAATGGCCAGAAACATTATAGTATAGACTGAACGACATCTCTAGTGATTAATATTGAATGTCTTACCCAACATTCTTATAGCGAATTGATTACACCAAATTTCATACTGCTAAATTAAAATAGAACCCAAGGACAACATGTTCATAGAATGGATTAAAGAACGACATCGAATAATGTTGTTAGTGTTGTAATTATAGTGTTGTATATTAATAGTGTTAATAGCGTTAAATACTAATGTTGTTAACAATGTTAGATGAAGAGCGTTAAATGTTGATGTTGTTAGTATTGTTGTTTATTGTTAAATCCTTAAATTTAGATTTATAATCATTGACTAAATTTAGACTTGTTAATTTAGACAACAAATTGCTTACTATATAAGAAACATGATCCAATATTTCACTTAATCTAATGGACAATGGGTTTTGTTAATCAACGTTTCTTGATTTGTTAAGTGCTTGACTTAGGACACCCTTGATAAATTTTAGGACCCTAGTAGCCTGGTTACCGTTCCCTCCTTCGCGCTTAGACCTCTTGCTCAATGGGGTGGGCTAATGGTGAAGTCGCGTTTTGGCTTGAACTTTTTTTTTCTTTGAGTGACTTCGTCTTGCGTCTTGTCGACCTGTTGCTTGGGGCTGTGGGTGTAGTCTTATTTTCAGTTGTTAGGCTCCTAGTGCGTGGATTTTTCGTGAGTTCTCAGTCCAAATAGGTTGTGTTGCGGTAGGGTTATCATCGCACCTATCACCTGGGGAGGGCACGAGTCCTGATGAGGGTATCATGGCGTGCCCTATTGGATAGAGGTGAATGACAACTTGGTTGGATTCTGTGCCTTTTGTGTGAGTTTTGTTGATCGTGGTAAGTTTTATTTTGGTGCAAGGGTTGAACACCTTCATGCTTTGGTTTTGCGCACATAGAGGTTCTAGTTACTCATCGTGAGGTTGTTGTGTCGGAATGGGGGCGGTTGTCCTTTAGCTTGTAGGCATTTTCGTGTTGTGTTTGGTGGGCAGTCATTCTCTCTGTCTCCTTACGCATGTTTTGCCCAGCTACTCTTATGCTAGTGCATGGATTCATAGTTGTTGTTTCTTTTTCTGTGGGCATGGTTATCACCGTTAGATGTGTTGTTTAACCGAATCGTCGTTGTCATCCTGTTTAAAAAAAAAATTGCACTTTCAGCTTCGCTTGTAGTCGTAACGAAGGGGACATCACAATGCAATGTTCAAAATGGAAAATAACCGATGCATTTTTTATTTATATCTGTATAAATGTCTTCCAATAAATTCCATTTGAATCCCCAATCATCCTCAAAATAGTTTATTCTTCGTTCAGAATAGACTTGACCAAACTGGAAATTTTCAACTTCCTCAATTGACCATAGAGAGGTTGAACCATCATTGAGGAGACATTTAGTTGGTTATTATATAATTCTAATGAAATACATCGTATGTCTGGGATGGAAACAAATAAAAAAACCTATTCATTTTTTAAACCATCCAACCAATAGATTGTGTACCCATAGTGAGGGTAATCTTCATAATCTTTGTCTAAATATAACCAAAATAGTTTACTCTTATAAAACACTACATCCTTAGGGGGTGTAGTGACACCATAAGGAAGTTATGTCCTTATTGACACCCAATCAAGGCTATTACAAATGTAATGCTTCAATTGCATCCTTTTATAAACATGTTTCAAGACAACCCAATCATATTTATTAGCAGTCACCTTTTCCAGTAGTGAAAAGAAACTGCAGTATCAAACCAATATACAACCAATATTTTTAAAGGCCTTGGTAAATGTATTCATGACAAAATAATTGTTGCAGTGGGAGCATTATGTTGGAAAATATAGAAAAATCTGTTGATACTGAGAGGGGGGTGAATCA
>ML845511.1:21210-36630 GCA_009831015.1 Picea engelmannii | reverse complement strand
TGACTCATGAATACTACGAAAATCATCCCTGAGACCTTCTTGAAAGTTATGAATTTGTCATGCATTTGGGATTTGAATGCTTCAATTGTGTGTAGAATTTCCTTGAGGATTTGAGAGTGAAAATCCATTGGAAACACCACATAAAATATACCAAAATAAATCTATGAAAATTCTCTATCCAATGGATCTAATCTTGCAGCAATCTGAGCACCATGTGAAAAATTATGGACTTTGCAGTCTTGTCGTCGTCATGAAAAACCCTCCAAAATGGCTAATTTTAAATCAGTGATATCTTCACTTCTGTAACTTTGATTCAGGTGATTTGTTTTTTGAATTTGGGTGAAATTGTGATAGGAACTCAGATATGTAATTTTTTTTGGAAAATTTAGAACTAGATCCTACATAAATCAGAAAAATCACGTGGTCATTGGCAGGAAAAACCCTGAAACTTGCATATTTTAATATGCAAATAAATTTACTTCTCGAACTCTGTTTCAGACGACTTTTTTTGAACTTGGGTGTTTTTTTTAGAGAAACTCAAATATACAACTAGTTTTTGCAAATTTTGCACCAAAACCTACAGAAATATTTCGAAATGTCGTGGCTCTTTTTTTTTTCTCCAAAAAAAATAAATCTGCAAAATAAAATAAAAATATTTGCCCACAATTCCTACAAAGGAAAGTTCATTGATACCAATTGTTAAGTACCAAAGACCTGAATACAAAATACCACAATAGTACCAAATATATCTTAAAGCAATCACCACACAATATATATGGAACAATATAGAAAACCACCACTTTATTATATCAAAACCCTTGAGGTAGGGCAACACCATACAATGGATCCTATTATGGAAGGGATCCTCTCTTGTTCACTTTCCTCTTCGAGGGGTAATCCTCCTATTGAGCTACCACTCACAATTCAATATTTCTCTTCATATCCCATTACATTGCTTGAACCCCTTTATGTAGTGCTACCATCACCTAAGAACATTCTAGAGGAGGAATCTTCTAGAAGCAGAACCTTCTAAGAAGTTCTCTTACATTTATTATATCTAACTACCATAGTGGGCCTTATTTAATAATTTAGTGGACCTAGTCCACCTTACATTGGATGGCCTCCACTACCTCTCTAGATACCTAACATTCTAGGTACCCAATATTACCTCCCTAGGTATACTACAATGTTGTTGCATGATCTCTTTGTGTTGTTTTCAAAAGATGGAACTCATCAGGATTCCTCTAGTTGATGAATGCTATCAATATGGGAAGCCAGACATAGTTAAATTTTGTGTATTTCTCCTAGGATTCAGTGCAATCTATCAAAAATCGATTGACCAAAAATATGGCCCAATTCATCTGGACCCCTTATACACACTTATCCGCAGTTGCTATGACTGCGATCAACACCTCATCCTTTCGAAATTTATTTAGTAATTTTTAGGCCAATATCTACGTCGCAAATATAACTACATCATCACTTATGTTGGGGACATCCAACCCTCACTTTCCTCTAAAGGTGTTGAACTTATCTTTCATACTTTCATATAATGATTTCTCCCTAGCCTTATTTGTGAATAATGTTTTTGGATTCTCTCCTACTGTCGGCAAGCACGTTATCCATGCAATCAGTTGTGTATCGATAGATACTGGTGGATCTCGCATAAATTCTCTTCGTGGATGCATCTCAATAACAACTTAACACATACGTTTATTTCTAGACTTCTGCCAAAATGTTGGATTTATAACAAGTTTAATATCCGTGATTTTTCTATCCCGACCACCTAGCTCTACAACTCGACCAATATTTCACCTATCCCTATTACACTTTTAGTGTGTAAATACTTGTCTCGTGATAAATTGGGAAACTTCTTTGCATTTGTTATATCATGGTCTGAAAACTTCAAAGAAACGACCTTTACCATCAAGTCCCCTTCAATAATGAAAGTGGGTGGTATGTCTGGCATAACTAGTAGGTACTTGGTGTCCTTGGGTAGTCTAAACTATGGTGCAGTGTCCTTTCTCAATGTTATCTAATCCCTGGGAAACCTCATCTACGAAGATGAATCTTTGGGAATTACCTCGAATTCTAGTGTGACTAGTCATCACATTCAGGATTGTTTTCATGCTGCGGCAGCTAGTGCCCAAAACTTTTGCAGTGCCATTTCTCTCTAAGAATAATCCTCCCCTTTTTTTACTCTACAACTACTCTATGTCGGTTCTGGTTCACTTGTGGTATTCTCTGTATTCTCATAGTGCTTATGAATGGAAACACCCCTTCCCTGTCAACCCCTGTTTTTATTTTATAACACTTCAATAGTTGTACATGAACATTCACACTTGAACTAATAGTATAATCCACCATTTGTGTACTCAATGCATGATTTAATGCTACTTTGTTACCAAATATGTCGTTTTATGTTTACCTCGTACCATCAATCTGTCACGATCCCTGGTGGATTTTTCCATTTATGGCTACACGTCATCTTTATGACTTGTCATTAACTCTTTTTAACCATCATTGCCACCTTTTAATACCTTTAACAGTATTTTTGGTCCTATTATATGCAGTTTTTCTGGCTTCTACGTGTAATCTCCCTACTTGGCATTTTTTCATCTGTCTGTACGACACTCACTTCTTCTATGCAATTACTCTCATTGTGTTTGTTTCCTTCACTCTTGCTACCATTCTTGGGCTGACCCAAGTTCATATATACTATGGTTTCCAACAAAACCCCCTAAAACTATCAGCCCTCATGGTAAACCAGAAGGTAATAGGGTGCACACGATGCACTACGCAGTCTCACCCGAGATAGTTATTATGGGTGGCTACAAAGCTCAGGTGCTTGTTGCCTGGGAATGAGTGGGGATATTGGATTAAACTATGTTATCTTAATTTGTTTAATATAACAATCAACTTATATTGATTAATCTGTCCTTCTTATTCATACATATAAAATAGCATATCTAACTAAGTCATTCATGTATTTATCTAATTTCTAATCATTGGCAGTAAAGGAAATACTCAATAATAAATCACACAACACATGATATACCACGGTTCACCCCTCCTAGGCTACATCCATAAAGATTTGGTTGATCTTCTCTTTTATTATTATGTTTCCAAAACTACAGCATCGTGTGCATTACAATTCACCTCAGACTGGTCGAGATATATAATGAGGTGGACTAGATCACACCAGGCTCCTCAACCTGTGACCTAACCCTCAAGATCTACCATATTTTCTCTCCTCAACACAACATCTTACAAAATGGGATCATATTTTATAGACATTGATTCTTGGAACAAAATAGTAACCATGACCAACCACAAAAGAACAACGACCCCGACCTAGACCTCCTAGGTACTTATTTATACATGTTTTTGGCTTACCATCCATTACATTGTTTTACCAAAACCCTAACCCTAGCATGGTTAGGTCTTGTTGCATGTGTTTCTCACATTCGTTTCTCCTCTACATGCGTTTTTACCTTGCACATGTTGTTTTTCCTACCAGTTGTATTTTCCTTCTTTGTGATTTATTCTCCAAAATTAGTCTTTAATCCAAAATGGGTTTGCACCCAACATGCCCCCAACACTAACATGTGGCTCGTCCCGAGCCAACTAGGCACTACATGCTCCCTTGACAACCTTTGCTAGACTGTGGAACTTGTCTACAAGTCCCCTTCCTCATGTTTGGACCTGCACGACCTTTTTTGTAAGTGCTTCTAAGTTTTTCGTTGTGACTTCCTCTTGAACTATGGTTATGCATTCCTCCTATGGTTGTGCCATATTATTCTTCTCTTCCTCCAGCTACGTGATCATTTCCACTACTTTCTCTTAGAGGGGTTCCATATCTGCCCATCTCTCTTGTTTTTGCGCCTATGTCGTCTTTAGCTCAGCCTACAATCTTTTCATATCTTGCATTCCTTTTAAATGATCAGTGATGCCCATTTTCTTCTGCCTCTGCTTGAGGTCCTAGATTTATGCACTTACTCTCTCTTCCTCCTGGTCCCATTGTTGGACCTTCTCATCTTCCTCCAGCGCTATCCAAGGTTGTGTTATTCTGTCAAACAATTATGTTGTTGTGTTAGCTTCTTTCTCCAACTCTTCTAGTTGGAGTGCAGCTTCTGCTTTCCTCTACTCCCTAACCTCAGGTGGAGTCGTCGGAGTCAATTTTTCCTTTCGTTCCTCAATATGTTGTCTATAGTGGTCGATGGTTTGGGAAATATTATTGATTTTGTCCTCTGTCCTTGGACTCTCAGCCGGTGTTTTTTCTCGAAGGTGTTTGTATATTGTTGTCACCCCCTATTCAATTTTATTTGCGCGCTCTTTCTCTTCTTTGGTCTCGAACTTTACTTGTTCGACCACGAGATCCAATGCTTCCTTGTAATTAGTTTCCTAAAGTTGTACTATGTTTTTCCTTCTGCGTGACTGCACCACCTATGAGACGTTGACTTTGAGTCTGTACAATGCATTTTTTGGTACCTTATCTAATACCATGTTGATCTGCGCCAAATATTTCAGTGGCATCTATGCTATGGTTTCATCCATCTCCAACATGTCATTTGTTACTCTGAATGTTGGACACGTTTGGGAAGTTGTGTGAACTCTGTGTTCTTTTTATGGTGTAGTAATTGTTGCAGTTGTTGTTTCTCCCTCGGGGAAGGATTTTGTTCCTCTTTCAGACCTCTACGCGGTTCTGATTTGCTTGAGGACCTTCTTTATTCCAGCCAGTATGTCTTATATTTGCCCCCTTTGGTGCTTGGATTCTTCAAAGTATTTTGCGACGCGATCTTGTACCTTCTCAGCCACAAGGTTAGCATCATCCTTTGTGATTTTGTACTTGGGTGGCTCTTTATGCATCTTTTCCTTCTTGTGCGTTCCTCCTTTCTGTGAAATTGCCCGCTTGGGTGGCCCTGGTTCTTGAGGAGTAGATCTTGAGGGGGTTCCCTGCATTTAGTTAGCCCTAGCTCCTTGTTCTTTTTGTTGTGAAGCAGTGTCCTTCTTTTTTGCCTATGCATCCTTCTTTGTTGCACCAGCCTTCTTTTGTTGTGTCGGCTTCTGCATTGGTTTCAGCCTTTTGGGCGTAGTTTTTTCTCCTGTAGGTGTCTTTTTTTTCCCTGTGTCCACCTCCATTCCCTTAGGTACTTCTTGATTTAAGACTGGAATCTTCCAATTGTCAGACCAATCTCTCATAGCCATTTCTGCATCCTCCTCCATGACGCAATATCTCAATTGAAGCCACTCCTTTCTTCGATCCCTACACACTTGGATACACATGTTCTGCCTGGATGCCTTGAAGTTGGCGATGTCCTTGAACTGCGCAACCACCACTGGGGTAATTCACCAAGTGTTTTCTATACTCTCATGTATTTATGTAAAGTACATCACAAAGGTACCCGTGTTTTTTCTTATATGCTTGGGGTCAAAGTTTCTCCCCAGCGAAGTGTATTTTGTTTCACGAAACCGACATATCCAGCTTCAGAACTATGAATATGGGGGTTCTATCCATGCCATCAGCGTGATCATTATGAGTAGTAATGAGTAGTGGAACTCTATGCTGAGGTCCTGCATGTCTTTGCATTCCTCCATGAATAGGTTGAGAAGGTAAGGGACCCAGCTGAGCGACATGCCATTCGCACACTGCGTTGCAGCTGCGATGACTTCAGTAGGGACTTCTTCCTTGCGACATTTTATCAGCATTTTACAGGCCATGAGTTTGGTGTCTATCCATGTCGCAACATCGCCAATCCTTTTGATAATAATGTCACGCGAGCCCCTCTCTATCCCATATGTCCTTTTCATTTATTCTTCCAGTGCCTTCTCTTTGGTTTTCTCATCCACGTATTGTGCGGGGTTGTCTCCCATTGACGGAAATCCTATGATTGTTGATATTATCTCTACGTCTATGGAGACAGGTTGTTCCATCTAGAGGAATCCTCCATGGAGGACTGCTATCAACTTCTTGATGCAGTTGTTCACCTCTTTCTCCCTTCTAAAGTGGGGAATCTAAAACAGGTTGAGGATCCCTGTGTTGGCTAGGCCAGCTGCCCATGGCTTTGGTTGTAGGACGGGGTCTCCAAAATTCCCTATCCCTATGTTTCCCAAGTAGACCTGTTGTGCAAATTTGGGGAATTTTCCTGCGTCGGCCACATCGTGGTCCAAGTAACTTAGTTTCTCCACGCAAACTAGCAGTGTTGGCATGTTTTTCACTCCTTTCAGAATGCGTTGGAGCACAATTGGCGCGCTCGGATGCCAGCGTGGAGACCACACCATAGGATGTTTTCCCTTCCATTTTGTCTGTTGACTTGAGGACCCCACCTCCATCTATATTCTTTCTACGTCAGAGTCTGGTTGACCAGTGATATCCTCTACCAAAACCTCATGTTATTGCGTGGTTTCTGCTATGGTTTTTTTGGGTACTATCTCCTTTGTCTGTGTAGTAGCTTGGCCATTTACTTGCTGGACTCCTTCGTTCGTCTCATTTCTGGTGGGTTTCCTATGTTATGCGTGGAATGTCCCTACACATTTTTAATTGGGTCGACTTCCATGGTCGATGCGGTTGGACCCTACCTTTCTTCCACCACTGGGATAGGGTCTATGGGTGCTTCAAAAGGTGAAGGAATTGTATCAACATCGACGAATTCCTCGGGCTTTCTAGTTTCTTATCTGGGCTTTGCTGCCTCACGTGGTGCCTGACTACTTTGTGTTTTCCTCCTTGCTTAGCTCGACACACCCATATTTGGTTGTGCCATCATGGGTAATGGTTGGTTTCTGTCGGCTAAGTCTTCATTGGTTCACCCTCTGCCAACTCACATCCTCTCTACAAGCTCTATTTCTATGCAACTTCACGATTTCACAATGAATCTTACATTGTCTGTGTTTCCCCTCTATATAGGTAAGTCATGAAACTTCCTGTAGACGTTTCCCCAACTTTGATTAATTTAATGGTGCTTTATGTGTACTTTTTCATTGAATTCCATAATTGTTGCCAATTGATGCATTTTTGTCGTAACCGCCATTTTTCAAATTTTCACATTTTCTGACCGCTGGTCCTTTTTCCAGTGCACTGAGCTTTCCAAGTGCGCGGTATGTCGTGTAGTCATTGTGCATGGACATTTTTCTTTTTTTCACGCTAAGTCCATTATTTCTGTGCATAGTCTTCTAATGTTTGGCGATAACTTTCTAAGTACTAGGACGTTAATTGTCCCTATACAGTTTCCGTCGACTCCCATTGATAATTCCTCTGAGTTTTGTACCTCCTAAATATTTCAATTTTACAACTCCCCCATCTGTGACATTCTTCACTTTGTATGGTCCCAACCAATGCATTCTGAATTTTCCTAGATGCTGAAGAAATTTATTTTCATACACCAAGACTAGGTCTCCCTCCTTGAAACTCTTCCTTTTAATATGTCTGTCATGCCAAGCTTTGTCCCTTTATTTATGTACTTCTTGGTGAAATCCTGCTAGAATCCTATATTCTTCCATCTCCATCAGTTGACTTAGCCTTTCTTGTATTGCACTTTTTTCTGTCATGTTGGTGATTGTTTCTATGCACAGACTAGGTACCAAAACTTCTAATGGAACCACTGCTTCTTTTCCATACACCAACCTGAATGGTGTCTTCCTTGTCAACGTTTTTCATTTAGTCCTGTATGCCCAGAATACTACTTGTATCTTCAAGTCCCAGACATCCCTGTTAACATTGCAGATCTTTGTCAATGCATTCTCTAGGATCTTATTAAAGGCTTCCACTGTTCCATTTTCTTGAGGGTGATATGGTGTACTCTTTTGATGATAGACTTCAAAATCCTCATTCATAGCCTTGATAGTACTATTGATGAAGTGAGTTCCTTGGTCACTCATCAAAATTAGGCATCCAAATCTAGTGATCACTTACTCAAACAGGAAGTGTGTTAATGTCTCTGTGCTACAATATTTTATTGGTGTTGCTTCTTCCCATCTCGTTAAGTACTCTGTCACAGTAATGATATACCTTGATCCTAACCTCTTTGGTGGTGGATTAATTGGTCCCACAAAGTCTATTTCCCATTTTTCGAATACTTGCAAGGTTACTTATGGTCTTAGCAGCATATCATCCTATCTATTAGGTTTTCCAACCCTCTGGCATACATCACATCTTTGGCATTAGTCCTTTGCATCTCTGTGAATGGTCAGCCACCATAGTCCTACACACAATACCTTATGTGTGGTAGATTTTCCTACCTAATTTCCTCTGGTTATTCCCTCGTGATCCTCTTGCTAAAATCCTAGGCATTTCATGTTCTAGTACACATCTTCTCAAGATGTTGTTTGCACCCATCTTGTATAAGTGTCCTACAATCAATTGATTGTCTACAGCTTGACTATTAGATTTTTCTTCTGCACAGTGTTGAATACTTGTGGCACATTCCCTGTACTCAACTATTCAATGATGTCAGAAAACTATTCATCAGCTACTTGGACTGAAAATAATTGTGCATTAGGGAAGTTTTCATCTAAATTTGTAGGTTCATCTCCATTGGTGATCCTCAACAGGTGATCAGGTCTTGCTTTCAACCTCCCTGGTTTGACTATCAATTCAAAGTCAAATTCTTGAAACAATAGTAACCATATACATATTTCCCCCCCCAACACTGGCTTATTGACTAGGTACTTGAGGGTAGAATGATCTATGAACATTTTAAAGTGTTTCCCAAGTAGATAGTGTATGAACTTTTGTAGTGCATATACCATTCTTAAGCCTTCTCTCTCTATAGTATTGTAGTTCTATTCTGACTCTGACATTTTTTTTCTTGTAAATACTATAGGATGGTCTAACTCTCTTACTCCTCGTTTCACCAAAATAGCTCCAAGTGTTATGCCTGATGCATCTGCGTGCACATGAAATGTATTTTCCCATTCTGGGAATACTAGTATCGATGTTCTTACCATCTTATCTTTTAGAGTGTCCAACCCTCGCTAACATTCCTCATTCCACTGTAATTCTCTATCTTTCTTCAATATTTTCTCCATAGGTGCAGTGATCTACGAATACCCTTTTATGAATTTCCTGTAGTAACCTATGTGTCCCAATGTTTCTCCCAACTTACGTACAGATTTTGGTGGTGGTAAATTGGAAATCACTGCAATCTTGGCAAGATATACTAGCAAGCCTTGTTTTCACACTATATGGACCAATAGTATTCCAAATGGTGTCCCAAAAATGCACTTATTGATATTCAATGAGATCTATCACTGCCAACATCTTTCTAACATCATCCTTAATACTTCCACATGGTATTTTAACAAACTATATACGGTCCAATCATCCAGATACACTTCTAAAAACTGATGGATGAATTCTTTGAATGCAGCTATGACTACTCTTGAGAATATTGTTGGTGCATTATTCATCCAAAAGGCATGACTGTGTACTAGTAAGATCCCCATTATGTGGAAAAAGTGGTCTTGTACCTGTCTTCTGGAGCTATCTTAATCTGATGGTAGCCTTAGAATCCATCAGTGAATGAGTATGCTTACTAGCCTCCTACATTATCTAATACCTCATATGTGAAAGGCGTGGGAAAATGGTAATGTAGGAATGCATCATTCAATTTCCTGAGATCTACACAGATCCTTATCCCTCCTTATTTCTTTTCTTGTACTACCATAGGGCTTATCCATTCTAATTCATCCATTGTTTCTATGATATCGGCTTCTGACATTCTATCAATTTCATCTTTGACTTTCTATTTATAAATCAGATTTATTCTATAAGGTCATTGTCTGACTGATCTAGCCTCAGGTTTGAGAGGTATCTTCATCTCTCCTATCTCTCCTTCTATGCCTTTCATATTTGTAAAGGTTGTTGGGAATAGGTCATTTTATTCGTGCATCAACTTTGTTATTCTTTCTATTGTTTGTTCATCCCAATAATCTCCAATACAGCCCATTTTGGGATTATAATTTGTCCCAATATTTACTTTCTTCACCTTGATTGGTGCAGCAAATACTTCTGATTTGAGAGATGGACATTCCACCTCTCTTTCTCCTTCAATTTCTGTAATTTGAATGTTACGTGGGTCATCTTCATCTAGTGCTTCTTCCTGCACATGGTAGCATGACAGTAGTTCTTTCATTGTCTGTCTATTCTGGTGTTGATACTCTATTATAAGTTCAACCTCTGGTTCCTTAATAAATATCACCCCTCTGATTTGTTTGAGTGTTGAATCAATTTTTGGGTTCTCATGTTCAAATGAGAAAGTGACTATAAAATTCTGTTGTAATTTTTTCCATTCTGTAGTGCCTCTGTGCAGTTCCTGGTCTGCATACTAGTTTGTTGGAATTCCTTCCAATGTGTGAATGAAGTGATGAGGCCATTCTTCTGGTGGTGTCATTATCCATATTTTTATGCACGTTTCCAAGTGTTCTTTTGGTATCCCCTATCCATCATATCTCTACAGTTCATTGCTTCCCTGTTCTGCATCGAATCTAATGCGCAGTAGTCGCTTACATTGGTACCAATCCTTGACTATATATTTTTTGCACCCCACCATATTACAGGTGTTTCCTTGAGGGTTATGTCCAGGTATAAGAGCCTCTGATTTTCTAACACTTCATCTTTGTATCTTTTTAGGAAATCTTCTAAGTCATTCACCCAATGAAAACTGGGAGGTTCTCTTATCTATGTACCTACCCATATTACTATGCGGTCTATTATTGCGCACCTTCTTGTGGATACTTCATGTAATCTCTCCTACCAATTTTCCAACCCTATATCCAAGTCTGACGTGCATGATGTGATACTTCTCCAATTGAGTACCCCATATGTAGTTGGATTCACATAATCTTATTCTCACACGATGGTTCTATATAACTGGTTGATTTCCTCCAGGTCTAAGCAGGTGGGTTCTACAAACCTTTCTCCTTCTGATGGATCTAGTGGCACAACAAATTTGTGTTCTCCTAACTTCAATGTCATATTCCTTGTCTTCAAATTGATTATTTCCTGGTTGTCAAATGATCAATCCAACCCAAGCAATGATGGATAGGTTTTTTGTCTTCCACTATTTATATCACTTCAAAATCGGCTTCAGTGCGCACTCCATCCATATCTACTGTCACACCCTTTAGCCTTCCAATTGGCAAAACCCTGTGTTGATTTTCTAGTTTCAGCTGAAGAGGTGAATATTCTAATGTGGGCTCTCCCATACATTTCCATGTCTTCTTGGGTAACACATTTACTTCAGATCCTAAATCTAGTATAATATCCCCCATGTTGAAGTCTCCAATGTTGTCATTCAGTATGAATTCTCTGCTTGTTCTCCTCCTTGTATGTAGATGATTAAACATTTTCTGCTCTAGCTTCCCCTCTACATTTGTGTTACATATTTTGTAACACTTTAACAGATGATGGATCATTTAGTATTTTAACACAGGGTTGTAAAAAAGCCTTTATGGTACTTACTTTTCCTAGGGGTTGTGCTTCATTAGTGTGATCTAGCGATGAAGGAATCATGTACGTTGGTACATCCTGAGTATGCTACATAGTTGATGTAGATGCAATGTCTAGATTCAAGAATTCTTGTCTAGATTGCTTGAATATCTCCTTTTCATCCTGCGCATAAAACTGCTTCTGTGGTTCGACATTCCTCTTCACCCATTGGTGTTGTGCTGGATCTTTTCTTACTGCGTCCTCTCCTATCTTATCTTGATACTTCTTCCATTATCCCTTGCTTCAAAAGAAATCCATTGGAAAATTTGATTGTTCTGATTCCTCTTTTCCTGGATCTTCCCCAATAGTTTCAGACAATCTTCTGTGTCATGATCTAATGCGCGCCAATACATACATGTCACAGGTGGAAGTGGAAATTCTCTTGCATAGTGTCCTAGTTGTTGACAATTATGGCATACCACCGATCCTCTGCCTCTTCCAAAGCCTCATCTACCTCATCTTCCACCTCTGTAGCCAGCTCGATCTCCTCGCGGAGCATTGTATTAAGGCACCTGATTCTACTGTGTGGGATTATACTCTAGTTCCACGGTATTGTATTGTTGTTGTGCAGTGTTATATTGTTGTGGCAAAGTGTTATATAGGGTTGGTACTTGGTTAAATTGTGGTGTAGCTTTCCCTGCCACCATTTATGCATGCACCCTATATGTGGCTGATTTTATTTCCCTCATCATCTCCATTGTCCTGCAATCTTGGTCATGATGGCCTACTGACTTGAAAAAGTTGCAATATGAACTCTTAGGCATTGTCTGGTATTTTTGCATCATTGGAAAATTATATGGATCATGCCTCTATGTCTTACAGATCTCACACCATAGTCCTCCTGATGGAAAATGGTTTGGAAGTCCTATTTCCATGTACTGCACGAAAGTTGGGAATTCATTCTTATGGTGTCCTTATGTCCTACATGTGGTACACCAAACAACTTCTCTTTTGTCCTTACTCATGTTCTAGTTTAATTGAAATGTTAATTTTTTTAGGTCCTCCTTCAACTCCTCTATTACTGGATCTGTCTTCTGATATTGGTTCTCTTCCAATTGTAAGGATTCCTGCAAAGCCTCTACCTGAGTTTGAAACTTTTGTTGTCTCAAAGGGTATTTTAAGTGTGGTAGCAAGGAATTCACAAATAGTGTCAATGTTTCATATCTGTCATGACATACTTCATCTTTCCCTTCATTTGTTTGAATCTCTTTTCAATCTCCCAGATAGATTCCCCTGTTTTATGTCTAATCTCTATCATATCATTCATGTACTAATCCTTTGAGCTAGGCTTTTGGAATTCATTTATCAACATCTTCTTGATATCCACAGTCATTTTGTTTGTTCCAGGTGGAAAGTTTGCAACTAAGCGCATGTACCACCCCAGTGCGCAGTCTCTTAGTGTGATAGCTAACTACGCAAGTTTTTCATCCTCATCTATGATCTGTTTTCCTTCCCATATATTCTCACAGATGAACAAGTGCTTCTTAGGGTCCTCAGATGGTTCTCCCTTAAACACTGGTAACCTGATGGTGGGATCATGTCCTGCCATCCTGAATGGTGAACTACTACATACGCGTGGTGTAGATCCTTGACTAATGTTTCCTGAACTAGCTCCCCTAGTTGTTGCTCCCTTTGTATATGCACTTCATGTTGTGTTTCTTCCACTCAAATTTGGTTGTCTAAACAGTGGTGTTCTCTCTGGTTTATTAGTCGCACATGGGTTTATGGGTTCCACACTGACACTAATATGGATAGGAGTTCTACCTCTTGTTTCTGCTCTTGGACCTCTTGTCTTCCTTTCATATGTTGTGTGCAGGATTTCCTCAATATTCTCCACATCTAGGAGATCCTCTACCTCTTCTTCATCACTTGCCAAACCTTCCCTTGTGGCTATGGCTCTCTTCTTATTTTTCATCTTGTATTGGTAGGGTGCTCCACTGCCTGTTCTTCTAGTTATTGTCATGATCTTCTTGATCTGGTATTTCTCCATCATGATTGGATCCAAGGCCTCCTCCTTATTTCCTTTATCCATCGCTTCCTCCATTTCTTTGTCTCTTGTCAGTGCTTCCCCCCTTCCCCCATGTACATAGGGGAATTTAGTTGTCTGATGCCATTTTTGTAGGGACCCTCCTCATTACGACAACAACTCTGATAACAGGTGAAAAAAAAAAAATTGTTTAAGGTGTGTGCGCGCGTGTAGAAGGGAAACAGACACACTTGACTCTACATCACCACACGGAAACCAACAAGACACAACCACGATGATCACCACCAGAAGACAAGATGCACAACAAGTAGCTGCAAGCAATGAACGACCACAGCCATAAGGTGCACAACAAGTGACCGCAACAATAAACGACCAAAGATGTAAGGCGCACAACGTAAACATTTATCGACATACTGGGGTAGGCACAATACAAACACAGAGGGAAGAATCCATGGTAGTAGATCTTACTATTTTTGCACAGGAAAGAAGGGCGTTTTAATCTTAGTTCTCTGCTCCAGAGAGAGAGAAGGTCAGATAGGCTCCTGGCCGACTACTCAGGCAAAAACTAGTAATCTCTGTCAAGTGTGTCGCAAGAGTGGAAACCCTGCCTTTAAAGGGCCCGAGACTCTTGATAAGGCACTGGATTCCTTACACAGAAAAAATAATCACACACCCACCCTTACACACTAGGCTACGTGGAGGTGTCTACATCATGCCCGACACCCATAGACCAAGCAATAAAATGATTACAACCACGTACAACAATAATTAATAAATTTCCAAGACCACTACGTAAAATGCAACCCGAAAGGACTTCGACAACTACCAACCATCACTAGGACAAGGCAATATCCACGACTCAATAGCATCAATTTCGGATCCAATACTCCTTGTAATTTCCATTAGTTCACAAGTTGCCAAATCTACCCTAAACATAATGCATATCAAATAATTGTCATTCCCTATTACCAATGACTGATTGTACTAGTTGAAGGACATTGCTTTTTCCTATGCTAACGATTCGACAACATTTAACCACATTCCCACCATGTTATCATCAATAATTCTTTTTACTAACTTTGCAAATACATATGAATCATATTTCATCTTGTGTGCTATCATAAAATAAAATTACCTAACTTACCATCAATATATTTCAACATTCATTTATATTATCCTAACCTTGCCATATCATCACCTTTACATTACCCAATTATTTAATTAGAAATAAGAGTTTACCTTTTTCCTGCTATAATAAAAATGACACTATGGTAATATTCCATAACCTATTCATATATTTTCCTTTACATTACAAATAATCCCAAAATAGGGAGTTTACCTTTTTCCTTGCTATAATAAAAATGACACTATGGCAATAATTCCCTTAACCCTATCTTATCATTTCCTTTACGTCTCAAATATTCGATTAAAATAAGGAGTTTACACTGCAGGGTTATTGCTAACAAGGGAACTACAATGATTAAATCCAGTAAAATCCAAGTCGTTTTTTTTTTCTATTAACAGTAATGCAATTAAATGCCAGTTATAAATAACATTGCTATTACATAATCATTAATAAAAACCAATTAAATATCAATGAATAAAAAATAAATAAAGATCAGTACCGTTAAGAATAAAAAGGTTAGCATTACATTACCCTAAGCTTACATTCAGTATCACCACTACAATGATTAAATCCAGTAAAAAGCCATGTCGTTTTTTCCTATTAACAGTAATGCAATTAAATGCCAGTAATAAATAACATTGCTAATACATAACCATTAATAAAAACCAATTAAATATCAATTGAATAATAAATAAATAAAGATCATTACCGTTAAGAATAAAAAGGTTAGCATTGCATTACCCTAATCTTACATTCAGTATCACCATGCATCCTTTATTACTCTCTAACCCATAACTACACTAACATTTACCCTTCCCTAAG
>ML845510.1:12828-36631 GCA_009831015.1 Picea engelmannii | reverse complement strand
GCACCTTCTTGTTTTCCACCATGTCTCTCATGAAATGGTATTGCACATCAATATGCTTCATCCTAGAATGGTAAGATGGATTTTTTCCAATAAAATTGCACTCTGACTATCACAATTTATCCTCATAGTTTGTTGTTCAAACCCAATCACTGAACACAATCTATGCAACCAAATTGATTACGTCCTTTCATGGGTGGATGCCATGTATTCAATTCCCATTGTCGAAAAAACTACTATCACATGTATCTTACTCATCCAACCAATTGCTCCACCAAACATTCTAAGCACATATCCATTGGTCAACCTTCTTTGATCAAGATCTCCATCCCAATTGACATCAACAAAGCCATGTACATTCACTTTCCCATCAGTTTCACATTTCCCTTGGTAAAAAATTACATACCTTGTTGACCACACACGTACATATACACTCTCTTAACAACACTCTATTTCTCTTTCCTGGGTGTCGACATGTACCTACTCAATACTCCCACTTCATAGGAAATATCTAGTTGAGTGTAGACCATTGCATATATCAAACTACCAACAACACTAGCATAGGGTACATGTTCCATGTCCTCTATTTCTTCATGTGTCTTTGGACATTGTTCTACAATTAGTATTACCCCTATACAAATAGGTAGCTTGATTGGTTTGCACTCCTACATGTTGAACCATTTTAAGAATATTTCAACATACTTCCTCTGATTTAACCAAATTCTTATAAATTCCTGATTTAATCCAAAGAATAGGAGAAAGGATAAGAAGACAAGAAGATACAAGGCGATGTAACACCGCCTAGGGACCCTATTGATGAATCTGAGACCTCCAAGAAAAGAAAGGTTTCCCCCATGAAACCTACATCACGGAAGAAGTCCAAAGCTACTAAACCATAGGTGCAGACTGTGCTAACGATGGATGAGATAGATTTCATCATTGCCACTGTCTCAGATACCTCAAAAGACATCTTACAGCGCAATGAAGCCAAACAAGAGAACATGTATGAAAGAATTGAAGAAGATCTGAAAGGGATACAACAAGCCCTCTACTCTAGCGGTGTAGTGTCTACTGCACCCCTGTCATCAAAAGGAACATATTTGGGAGATGAACATGCCCAGCTATGCCAAATAGCATATGCGACCGAAGCTCGCCTTGGTCATTTTCAGGAAGAAAAAGAACAGGCCACAGAGGCCTTAAAGAAAGAAAAAGATGAAGCTAGAGAACAACGTCGGGTTGCGAAATAGGAAAAAGACAACATCCAAGCCAAGTTTGCAAAGGATAGAGCGCAGATCCGGAAGGAGAAGGAACAACTTCTCATAGATCAGATTGAAGTTAAAGAAGCAGTCACTAGAGCACTTCGCTCTGTGACAGGATTAGAACAGATGGAAGAAGACCCAGTGGAAAACCAAGTAGGGAATATTGTTGAAGCCATTCAACAGCTCCAACAGAGGATATCAGAACTGAATTTACAAGTAGTGCCAAGAACTCCACAAGAAGTGAGCGACCAGAGAGAAGAAACTGCCTGAAGCACAGTCCAGAGAGTCAAGGCATTGACCTTAGAATGTAAACAACTCAGTAGTCGAAGTGCACAAACTTACGAGCACCTTGCAGAGGACCCTGAACTAAGGACACTAGAGTCACAACTTTAGGAGGCCAAGCAGCAAGAAACAATGGTGCAAGCACAGTTGAAGCCACTACCAGCGGTCGAGAGCATGAAACGATCCTAGGAACAATGCACAGTTCAACAACAAGTCCATGCCATCCAGAGCAAGGTCATGGAAGTGACTCAGTGAATCCATCTAGTGCAGGATACAACTTGCATACTTTTTTAGGAAATTGAAGGAAGAGGTGCAGAACTGGAACAATTGGTCACCATAGTGGAACAACGCTTGGAAGGACCTATGAAAAAGAAGGTTATTCAAGAGTTCACCGAGAAGGAGGCTTTGGCAAAGAAACAGGTTGAAGTAGCTCGATCCAAGGTCAATGCATTTGATGAAGAGTTACCCATATTAGAGTGACTCAAGACGAGTCACAGATGAGTGTTGGGGGCATGTTGGCCCTTGACCAATTTTTGGATAACCTTGGTCACGTTTGACCAATTTTGGGACTTTGACAGGTTAGTCGAAGGCAGAGCGTAAGGCAAAGCGGAGATCGTGGGATCTCGGCCCCTTCTTAGGTCATTTTTGGGTTTAGGGTTTATGTAACAGGTATGGGATGTCAGCCCATGGGTTAACCCATGTTTAGGCCCTTTTGTAATGTATAAATAGAAATCTAGGTGATGTAAGTAGGAGATACCTAGATGTGTAATGTGGCTGGTGAGATAAGTGCGAACAGTTGTGGATGTTTCATGCATATTGTGTGTTAAGAACTTGCAGAGCTAAGTGCAAGTGACTGTAAGAAGCTTGTGTGCATATTGTAAGAAGGCTTCATGCTTGAACCTAGCTTGGGGAAGGAGGATCTGGCGAGGTGCGCGCAAAACTCCTGTCTTATGTGGAGTGGGTTCTTGTGGCTTTGTGCTTGTATAATATTGAAAGAATACAATAAATAATAGAAGATTTGGTGGACGTATCCCCACACTGGGGTGAACCATGTATATCCTGTGTTGTGGTTTCTTTGTGCGTTATAGTTGTTATGTTATTGATGTGATTTATGATTAGTGCAGTGATATATGTTAGATGTATCTTAGTGCGTAGTAATGTGATTGAATGCTAGATATGATCTATTTCTATATGTTAAGTGCTTGGATGTATTAGATCTTGTTGAGTACTGAGTTGCTTTGTAACTAGGGTTTCTACCTGTGATGTGAATAAGGGTTAAATATTAATGAATGTTAACTGCTAAGTGCTCTGTTAAGTGCTGTAATCACATATTTGTGTCCCAGCTAGGTTGTAGGCACTTGATTCCTGCAACCGCCCCTGCCTCTACCTCGGGTGAGACTTCATCTGCTTCGCAGGTGTTGCCGAAAGGGCCGGTAGTTAGGGTTTTGTTGGTGCACTATTGAAGCATTGAACCCTGGGTCTACCCCTGTGCCAACAGTTCAATTCTAAGCTCCTCTCATCAAGAACATTTCTCTGTGGACCATTTTGAATGGATCCTTCTTAAATATAGTGTCCACACATGCATCACGCATTTTTTTGACATATATAATATTTATTTCCAAACATGGAATATGTAGAAAAACAGGAATGGTTCTCCTCCTCCCATCCTTTAGCATCAATTAGACTCTTCCTCGTGCAACAATATTGGTTTTCTAATCATTTCACAAGAAAACATATCCTCCTTCATACTTGTTGGCACAGGGGCAAACCCAAGGTTCAGCTCCAAGAGTGCACCAACAAGCCCTAACTACTGGCCCTTTTGGAAACACTTGTGAAGCAGATGCAGTCTCACCCAAAGTAGCTATAGGGGGTTTCAGGACACAGGTGTCTACAACTAGAGGAAATGCAAAATGGATTCAAAACAACTACACACAGTAACCTAGTAATCTTTATCATCCTTAGGCCTACTGTGCAAGTTATATCCCAAATCTAACACAATAACATAATAGCAGCATATCAAATGACAAAGAACCCAACATCAAACACACATAACACACAATATACGTGGTTCACCCTCTCTCTAGGGTTACATCCACATAACTATGCTTTATAATATATTAAGATGAAAGCATACAGTTCTTATCTGCGCTCTTAGCTTGTGGATTTCTCTCTTCCTGTCTCTCCCCTCCCTGCGCACCCAGCTGCAAGGTTGATCTTCGTGCCCAACTGAAGATATTACAATACAAAAGGCCCTCTCACACAACACTTTTCTCTCAACAACAAAAACTCATCATAACATAATCTCTTCTCTCCCATTCTAGGTCCTCTTGAACTTTATTTATACATTAAAATAGCTCACTAACAACCTTAGGCTAAAACCTAGGTGTCCAAAACCCTAGATAACAAAACCCTAGGTCAACTTGACCCACGTTTTCAGGGCTTCGCTAGACTGTCTTTCCTTCCTTCTTGCACGGTGCTCCAAAGCATCCAACGGTCACTTTTTCTTCTTGCTGAGTTGTCCATGATCCATATTCCTTGATGATCTGTCCATCCTCGATCTCCTCGTCCAACAGATTTCTTTCTCTTACTTCGCACCATCTTTTCTACTCTTCTTCTCACTTCGACCCAGTATCAATCATTGTTTCTTCCGCGCAGTTCGTATTCCATATTTTCTACCTTAATATTCACTTACTTACATACCCAAGGGCCAACAGGCCCCCAACACTCACCTATGACTCATCCCGAGGCACTTCAGATATGATCCTTCTGATTTTCTTCGACTTCAGGCTGCGCGGAGCAGCCTGTGCTTTCTACTCTTTCCCTCCCTTCCTTGTACAGACTGTCTTTTCTGTGTCTAGTACCCAGTTTCAACTACACCTAGTACCTGGACCCTTTTTCATATGTTATTAATGAGATTTGTGAGGCAGCGGATTGTCATAATAAAATTTCAATCAATTCCCGTTCACCAAACCTTCCTTCCATTCTCCATTCAAAGTCTTCAACTGCATAACTCCTCCTTCTGTAACATAGGCAACCTCATATGGCCCAAGCCAATGCGTTCTGAACTTTCCTCGATGCTTCATGAACTTATTGTCATATACCAGAACCAAATCGCCTTGCTTAAATGCCTTCTTATTGATGTTTCTTTCATGGTAGGATTGTTATCTTTCCTTCTGTACCTGTTGATTGAATCCTGCAATAAATCGGTCTTCTTCTAGTTCAACCAACTGCACGAGCCTCTCTTGAACAATGCCAGTATCATCCATATCTGTAAGGTGACGATTCTTAAGCTTGGAACCAAATATTCCATCGGGACAAATTCTTCGAGACCGTAAACCAACTTAAAGGGGGTCTGCATTGTAAGCTCCTTGCAAGTGGTTCTATAGGCCCATAGTACTGTTGGTACTCTTAAATCCCAGTCATCCATGTTCACACTGCAAATCTTTGTCAACATTGTTTCCAAAATATTGTTGAATGCTTCAACTGTCCCATTTACTTTTGGGTGGTAGGGTGTGCTCTTCTGATGATGGAATGGAAATTCCTCAGTCAAGGCTTCAACGGTCTTATGGTGATCTTCCTTGGCAATCCAGATCTGATGGTATCCTGAAAATCCATCTGTAAAAGAATATACTTCCTGTCCTCCTACATTATATAACACTTCATTTGTAAATGGTGTGGGGAATGGGTCATGAAAATATGCATCATTCATCTTTCGGAGATCTACGTAGATCCTGATTTCTCTGGTCTTTTTATCCTATACCACCATAGGGATAATCCATTCTGAATCCTCAACAGGTTCTATGATTCCTACTTCCAACATTCTTTCAAGTTCAATCTTCACTTTCTCCTTATATTTAGGGTTCAATCTGTAGGGTCTTTGTTTGATTGGCCTTGCATCTGGTTTCAAAGGGATCCTCTTCTCTCCCATGTGCCCTTTAATACCCTTCATATCAATGAAATTGGTTGGAAACAAGTCATGATATTCGTGCAGTAACTCTGTGATATTGTCAATAGTGGCGGCATCCCAATAATCCCAAACATTTGCAAGCTTCAATGTTTTCTCTATTCCAATATTGACTTTCTTGATCTTGCTTGGCTATCCAATGAAAGGTAGTTCAAATCCCAGTCCTTCTATGTCTCTTTGGTCTTCTGTTTCGACGATGTTCACCTTCCTAGGATCATCGTCTTCATCAACATTGATATTGTAACCATTTGTTGGCACAGGGGCTGACCCAGGGTTCAACTCCAAGAGCGCACCAACAAGCCCTAACTACTGGACCTTTCATCAACACCTGCGAAGCAGATGCAGTCTCACCTGAAGTAGCTATAGGGGGTTGTAGGACATAGGTGTCTACAACCAAAGGAAATGCAAAATGGATTCAAAACAACTACACACAGTAACCTAGTATTCGTTATCTTCCTTAGGCCTACTGTGCAAGTTATATCTCAGATCTAACACAATAACATAATAGAAGCATATCAAATGACAAAGAACCCAACATCAATCACACATAACACACGATATATGTGGTTCACCCTCTCTCTAGGGCTACGTCCACATAATTGTTCTTTATAATACATTAAGATGAAATAATACGGATCTTATCTACACTCTTAGCTTGCATATATCTCTCTTCCTCTCTCTCCCCTCCCTACGCACCCAGCTGCAGGGTTGATATTCACACCCAGCTGAAGATCTTACAATACAGAAGGGCCTCTCACACAACACTTCTCTCTTGACAACAATCACTCATCATAACATAATCTCTTCTCTCCCATCCCAGGTCCTCTTGACCTTTATTTATACATTGCAATAGCTCACTGACAACCTTAGGTCGAAACCTAGGTGTCCAAAACCCTAGGTGTCTAAAACCCTAGGTCAACCTGACCCGTGTTTTCAGGGCTTCGCCAACCTGTCTTTCCTTCCTTCTTGCATGGTGCTCCAAAGCATCCAACGGTGGATTTTTCTACTTGTTGAGTTATCCACGATCCATCTTCCTTGTTGATATGTCCATCCTCGATCTCCTCATCCAACGGCTTTCTTTCTCTTAATTCACACCATCTTTTCTGCTCTTCTACTCACTTCGACCTAGTATTAGTCACTTTGTCTTCCACGCAGTTTATATTCCATATTTTTAGCCTTAATGCTCACTTACTTCCATACCCAAGGGCCAACAATACTTCTCATATTCACAAAAATATTCCTTGTGAGGTTTCATATGAAAATATGAACCTAAGTCAATCAACCAAACATCATGATTTGAATATGTACTTGTCTACGTCAAATACACATATCCTCCTTCATCTAGAGAAGTATTTATTTCATTCAACTACTTCTCATCATATCCTTGAATTTTCTTAGTCACTTTCGACTTGTAGTCCCTTTTTTAATTACCATCTTTATTTCACTTCCAACATTTTCTTATCGACTGAACTGAGGATTTATATCTACCCTTAGACTTAAAATTTATACCAGAAAAGTTTCCTTTTCCTTTTTCAACCGATCAAACTCTCACCATCAAGAAATCCTTGGTTGATCCTTCCATGTTCTTCCACCTCATTTCCTCATTTCCTCTATTACTAAGTTACCATCACTCATTCTCATAAGGTACATTTTCTTTTGAAGAAACAACTTGTTTACCAGGGATTTCTATTAGTGCAAATGCCCCAACTTATCCCACAATTTCTTTCCAATCTCTTCACTTGAGACATTCAACAATACCGAATATGCAAGACAAAGTCGAATCATAGTTCTTTCCTTCCTTTTCAGTTTCTCCCAATCTTTCTTCGACATGTCCATCGAAATTTTTCTAGATTCCGCAATGATCCATTGTTCTCGATGTACAATGAGATCTTCCATTTTAATCTTCCACAACTCAAAGTTATATCCATTAAGCTTCTCAATCTCAATCCTAGAATTGTTTGTCACTCTTTCAATAACAAATCATTTCCTTACATCTCCCACTGGACCTAGTTTTAGCAGAGATCCAAAAATGAGTCGAACCCCAAGTAAGAAAGGTGTCTCCATGAAGGAAAGAAATGGTCTTATTCAGATCTTCTTATATACGATATCTTCACATCCTTGTTCTTATACCAAATGTAGGGAAATTAAACCAAACGAGAGAGAGAAGAAAGAATCAAAACAGAAAGTATGACAATGGAAATCACATACAATACATAGATATTTACCTTGGAAACTCTTAACTGAGAAAACCAACAATGCTTGAGGGACTCTCTCTCTTATTTTGTCTTATTCATTCATTGAATAAATATTTACATGACTAATATTTCTCCACACCTAATACCAATTCATAATCCTACTCTCTTGATTTATTACAAGAACAAATCTACAACCAATTTGGCTTCCTCTCATGACCAACTCACTCTCTCTACCAAGTAACATAAATAGTATTACATAATGTCATATTTATAGGAATCTTGTACATGTAAAACCCTAATTCATGGCACCCAAAAAAATTATATATCCATGAAGATGATTGGCTATGATCCCATGATTCGTTGAATTTTGTTATTGGTTTTGAATATCGATCGAATATCATTTGGCTATGAATCGACCATCATGTTGATCATGTTTCAACCTTCATTCGGCTACCAATCGACCATCTATTCAACCACCTTTTGACTTTATAATTGACTAAACCGTTCAGCCGATCAATCATCCAATAGATGAACCTTGACTAGCTAGTTAGTTGATTGAGTTTCCACTACAAAGAATATAACAACCCAACAAAACTCATGTAGATATATATTCATCATGTAGAAATTGCACATCAAAAATGAAACTACCTTGAGTCATTAATTAATTCATCCTTATCCCTTCCTATAGCTCCTCCTTGGCCCTTGCTCCAACTCCTCCTTAGCCTTCATACAAACAAGGTTGAGCTAACCTAATATGAAGACCAAATCTTGTATAAGATCTCCTCTAAAATTTTTGTAGCATAAGTCTAATGTATATTATTCCTCCTCTTACCCTTGGAATTCCTTCTTTATATAGATTGATGGAGGATGATATGGGTTACTTCTATATCTCTATATATTAGTGATCCCTCAGTGTATTGAGAGTTCCCAAGATCATATCATGAGAAAAAAACTCACCCAATGTTGATCTCCTTGTAACTCATCAAATCTAGAAGGTTACAAGGGTGGTCATGGGTTATCAGTAGTGAAGAAAATGACCAGTTGCATGTTGCTAGTTTTGCATACCGTGACTAGTCACACTTTGCTAGACAAGAAGAGTGTGACCTCTCTCAAAATCAATGAAATTCAAAACAAAAGAGTTTGTCTCAGCAGGAAAACATCAATGGGTCCTCCATGTGTCCCTAGGGTGGAAAATAAGGCTATAACAGATTCCCCCTAATGTGTGAGGTCATAATAGGAACTAATGGGTGAAACACAATATGATAATGGTGAATGTGATGCATCATAAGGAAGGAACTAAAGATTAAGGAACTAGTGAGTACCTGCAATCAAATGTCAACCAAACATATATAGATCATCCTTGAGGTAGGCATACCCATGCTTGGAAAAGAGACAAATCGTGGCCTCCAACACAATACACTATAAATTCATGAAGTGAAATGCAATATCATGGCCACGAAAAAGTACACAGTGGATCCATGTCATCAAAGAGATCATATTCATGAGAAAATACAATGAGTATTTATGTCATGATATACATCAGGAAGGCATCGAGCACCAATGAGAGTGCCTCTGTAGTCTTCAAATTACTCATATAGTAGTGATATATTCCATCCCAACTTGGGAGGTGTAGCATGATTCAATAATGTGGTCCCAAACATAAGATATTAATCCCAAACCCCAATGGTAAAATTCTATATCATGTCAGTAAATGATTTTATGTCGAGCAAAGTAGAAATTGCTTGATTACGGTCATTGAGGAATATCTTTAACAGACATGAGGGGAGCCATCGATGATCAAAATGGACCCCAAGGTGTCTAGAATAATATAATGAATGTGAATAGAGGACGTAAATCACAACACTTGTAGAATCAATCGATTAGGATTAATGAGGTAAACTCAATGCTGATTGTAAGGAATCCTACCACTAAGCATTGCAATCTCCAAGGTACTATCTGGTTTCTAGATCCCTCTCTAATATAATGTGTTGAAGTTGATAGGAATATATCCATTGAAGGGGGGACTTAATTGATCCAAGTGGATATCGGTGGCCACCCACCTTTTCCAACTGGCTCAAGACAATTTTCTAGCAATTTTGGTAATTTACTATTTTTTAGCAGTTTTTTGGGTCCTCAAACTTCCGTAAACGTTTTGAGGCCCTAAAAAAACTTTTTTGGGAAAATGGGGAGAAGCATGGAATTTCCTTTGATGTTTCCCCCAAAATGAATCTCCTCGACAATACCTTTCCAACGGGCTATCATGCACCTAAAATGGATATCGTATGCAAAAGTTACGACCCCGAGAAGTTGATGTACTAACTTACCCAAACGGGGCCCACACGACTTTTGGCGCCCACACGACTTTTGGTGCTTCATCTCCTAGGGTTAGGTTTATGGATGTCTAGGGTTTTTGGCATTCCTGTTTATTGTAAAAATTCCTTTAGAGATTTATTTTAATCATGTTCTTGCAAATGAGTGTAACCGTCACATCTCTTCTCAGAGATAAGCTGCCACCATTCCAACAAGCTTGTTTTCCGCTGCATTTTACAGTTTCAACTTATTTCCTTATTGAATAGAAAATCAGTTTTACTGTATCTCTGTTAGTTTGTGTTAAGCACCTGTTAATAATCTCTAGTCATTTTTTTCTGCTCATAAAATCTAGATTAGTGGTATTAGAGTAGTCTGCTCCTTGTTGTCTTAATGCATGTCCCCAACGAGGTCAGAGTACAAAGAGTTGGGTCTCGATATTGTTTCTCTTGAGGACAGAAGATCTCGCACGCCCAAGCGACTTATCATGGAAGGAGAAAATAAATATGACGGGATAGGATATCCTTTCAAAATGTTGCTTAAGGAAGCCCTCACGTAACAGAGGAACAAGATGATGGATAGTTTCACGCAAATCCTTCAGAAACTACCAACAGTCGACGCATCTTCTTCGAGCAGAGGCATCACTCCCTTTAAGGTAAAAATAAACTTCGATATTCCTATATTTGAAGGTCATATAGACACAAATGTTGTAGACAAGTGGTTGAATCTACGAGAAGGGTGTTTTTTTGTCCATAACTTTTCGAATAGAGAAAATATTACTTTTGCGCTCCTCAAAGCCGTTCCCCATGTCAAATATTGGTTGGAAAATTTTTGTGAGAAAAAGGAAACAGATGAACCCTCATTATTTATAGTCATGGCCACCTGAGAATCCTTCAGGGATGCTATTAAGGAACAATACTACCCCATCGGAAGTTATGACGACTTGTATACCAAATAGACCACACTGCGGCAAGAAAGAGACCAAGTAGTGCCAAATTTCAGAAATATCTTACATACCTTGCACACCAAGATGGGTATCAAATATTCAGAGTGACATCTGGTGCTCAAGTATCACGGTGCTCTGCATAGATACATCTAGATCGAAATGGAATTTCTATACATCTCATCCTTGGGCACGACCTATCAATATGTCGCCAAAATCAAGCAGAAGCTCAAAAAAAATATGCCACAATTTGGGCCTGGAACCCCTCACAACAAAATCCAGGAAAGGGCGACCCCAACCCATAGAACAAAGGACAAAGAAAATATGGATAGTTTCAGGACAACTAGTCCAAGCCGTAAGAAAATAAGGACATTAGAAAGACAAAGAAAGACACTAGGAAGTGGTGTGACTTCCATAAGAGCCCTTGGCATAACACTGTTGATTGTCGCTCAAAGTAGCCGCTGGTGGCCGAAGTGAAAGCCTCTGAATAAGATGTGGGTTCTGACTCTGAGTCATAACCAGAAAGGGGAAGACAAATGATAGACGCATAACCTAGTGCCACCATTTCTACCACCAAGCTCCAGCCTGGTGAACCAGACGAGCCAGAAGAAGGAGAGCACGTATTCCATTCACAGATGTGGGTAAAAGGCACCCTGTTACACTTCATCATTGATAGTGGTAGCCAGAAGAACCTCATCTTAGCAGAGGTTGTCAAGAAGTTGTCCATGCCAACAACACCGCACCCAAAACCATACACCATTGGATGGCTCCGCCAAGGAAGCAATATCCGCGTCAACCAACAGTGTCAACTATCATACGACATCAAGCCCTTCAAAGACGAGGTATTGTGTGATGTTTCTCTTCTCGAATTTTGTGATGTCCTTTTGGGCCAAACTTATTTATGGAAACGTTATGTTGTATATGAGTCTAGGCCTCATAGTGTTATTATTACTTTGATAGGAAATTGTACAGGATACCTGAGGCAGTCCCACCTAGTGTTATTTCCTTGATCTCTGCTAAGCAATGCAAGAAGGTCATCTCTCAGACAGGGAAGTTTTTCTTCTTCGTGATTCACTCTCAGAATGAGAGAAATATCATAGCCACATCCAGGGTCTCTGCGGTCGACCTCTACACACAACAAAAGCAAGTAGATAAGTTCATGGAAGAATACTCATATATATTCTCCTCACCTATCGAGGTACCTCTCCCTTGCCAGGTCAAGCACCCCATCGATCTGACTCCTGACGCATTTCTACCCAATGGGCTAGTCTATCGTTGCTCTCTATTAGAGAATAAAGAGATCAAGCGATAGATCTAAGAACTTCTCCACAAGGGGAACATTCATCCCAGCTCATCACCTTGCAGGAGCCCAATCGTGTTGGTACAGAAGAAATATGGAACAGGGCGACTCTGCATTGATTATCGGTCTCTGAATAAAATCACAGTCAGAAACCAGTACCCGATTCCCTGAATCAAAGACCTCCTTGATCAACTCACGGGGGGAAAATACTTCAGTAAGATTGATCTGAATTTTGGCTACCACTAGATCCCGATAGAACAGACAGATGTATGGAAGATCGCCTTCAAGTAAAAGGAAGGCCTTTTTGAATGGTTGGTCATGCCCTTTGGTTTGAAAAATGCTCCAGCCACTTTCATGAGGATGATAGATGATATCTTGTGACCATTCACTAATACTTTTGTAGTGGTGTATCTAGATGACATTCTCATTTACAGAAAGACTTGGGTCGAACACTTGCAACATTTTCAGCATGTTCTGCACACCCTGCAGCAACACAATCTATATGCCAACTTGGAAAAATGATCCTTCGGCATGGACATGGTCCATTACCTGGGATACATCATTGATCAACATGGCGTACATGTGGATCTAGACAAGATCCAAGTCATCTGTGACTGGCCAGCCCCAACCACACTCACTGAGCTTCAGATTTTCTTGGGCCTTGCCAATTTCTACCACAGGTTCATGTTGGGATTCTCCCATATTGTATGGGCCCTCAACCAAATAACTAGGGGTGGTGTTAAGGAAAAATTTGCATGGGTTCCGTCCCAACAACAAGTGTTCGATGATTTGAAGCATCCCTTGTGCTCAACCCCAACACTTTCAATAGCAGGCCTGCAACAACCCTTTGAGATCGAGACAGATGCTTCAGACTATGCTGTGGGTGTCGTTCTCACTTAGCATGGCCACCCCGTGGCCTATCATGGTGAGACACTATCATATGTTGTCTGTAAGTACCCTACTTACGACAAAGAACTGTACTCCATTGTGCAAGCTTGTCACCAATGGATACATTACATTCTTGGGAAGGAGACAATCATCCACACTGATCATAAGCCACTGAAATTCATGCAGACACAAGGAAAATTGCAAAATGACCACCATCAAAAGTGGTCCACATACTTGCAACAATTCCACCTCAACATCAAGTATAAAACAAGAAGCACCAACTGTGTCGTTGATTGCCTCGACAAACCACCAGTCGTGGCACTCACCACGGTTCTAGACTCTTGTGGCCATGAGACCTTTGGATGGCCCCAACTCTATGAGACAGACCTGAACTTCACCACCACCTACCAAATGTTGGGAGAAAACGCAATTGTTGATAATTTCCATTTTCAGGATGGGTTGTTGTGTCATCTGGGCCATATTTGTGTTCCATCAAGCGAGTGAGCGAAGATGATCTGGGAATCCCACTACATTCAGGTGGAAAGACACTTCGGCGTTGAAAAGACAGTGGTGATGCTACAAAAAAATTTCTACTGGCCAAAACTTCGATAGGAGGCAAGCAAGTATATCAGGTCCTGCACTGCCTGTGTTATTACCAAACCGAACACTAAGAAACAAGGCCTATACACCCCTCTTCCTACTCCCTTCAGGCGATGGAAATCCATCTCAATGGACAACATGTTAGGCCTCCCATCCACCAAGCGGGGAAATGACTGTGTTTTTTTGGTTGTTGATCGCTTTTCTAAGATGGCGATTCTGGTTGCCTGCAAGAAGAGCATCAAAATAGAGGCCACTGCCAAGATCTTCTTTGAACGAGTCTGGGTAAATTTTGGAATCCCACAAACCATTGTCTCAGATCGAGACGGTCAATTTCTCAACACATTTTGGTCAAGTCTCTAGTCACTGCTGGACACCAAGGTCGTAAATAGAATGATTGTGCATATCCTTCGCATGTATAATTCCAAGAACCCTCGCACATGGGATAAGAGCCTTCCCTATGTCTAGCATAGCTACAACTGGGCCCTGCATATGTCAACCAGCCACAGCCCCTTTCAGGTGGGGTTGGGATTCCAACCATTGGGTCCCATAGATGTTGCACTTCCCCTTGTGGTCACCTCCACCGACTCATCTCCTGCTCCAACTAAAGCTGAAAAAGCCACCCGGTTCATTGAGAATATCCAACACATCTGTCAACAGGTTCAGGATATCCTATAGAAGTCCAAGGACAAGTACAAGTAGTGCCATGATTAACATCGGGTGCCACATAAGTTTCAGGTGGGTGACAAAGTTTGGTTGCACTTGCAGAAAGAATACCTTACAGGACCACATCGGAAGCTTCGCCCACTCCGTTATGGTATGTACACCATCACAATGGTCATGGGGAATCATTCTTTTGAGCTCGACATTCCTCCTTTCCTTGGCCTACACCCAGTGTTCAACGTGGATCTCCTTCGCCCTTATTTCCCACCGTTATTAGACACCTCAAAAGTAGCAGAACAATTGAAACCAACAGAGCTCAACCTCGACTGCATACAACATGCATTCAATGATCAGATTATGGATGCATAGATCAAGGGCACTCGACAACGAAGGATCCAGCTTTATCGAGTTGTCAAAGCAGGGCAGCTCCTGTACCAAGGCAAGTGGCTCACCCAGGGCCAAATTCAACAGAAATTTCCTCATCTAATGGGGAAACTCAACGCATTGGAGACCATTTCTTCCTAAGGAGGGAGGATTGATCCAAGTGGATATCGGTGGCCACCCACCTTTTCTAACTGGCTCAAAATAGTTTTCTGGCAATTTTGGCAATTTACTATTTTTTAGCAGTTTTTCGGGTCCTGAAACTTTCAGAGCCGTTTTGAGTCCCTAAACGACATTTTTTGGGAAAATAGAGATCAACATGGAATTTCCTTCAATGTTTCCCCTAAAATGAATCTCCTCGACGATACCTTTCCAACGGGCTATAATGCGCCTAAAATGAAGATCGTATGCAAAAGTTATGACCTCGAGAAGTTGATGTACTAACTTACCCAAACGGGGCCCACATGACTTTTGACACTTCATCTCCTAGGGTTAGGTTTTTGGATGTCTAGGGTTTTTGGTATTCCTTTTTATTATTAAAATGCCTTTAGAGCCTCATTGCAATCATCTTCTTGTCAATTAGTGCAGTTGTCACATCTCTTCTCAGAGATAAGCCACCACCATTCTAGCAAGCTTGTTTTCCGCTGCATTTTATAGTTTCAACTTATTTCCTTATTGAATAGAAAACTAGTTTTACTGTATCTCTATTATTTTGTGTTAAGCACCTGTTAATAATCTGTAGTCAGTTCGTTCTTCTCATAAAATCCATATCATTAATGTATCCCCCATCAATCGACACAAAACATAAACTGAGAGATGATGTGAATATATATAATCACTCAGTACAACTAACACAACGATGGTCGACTTGGATGGTCAACAAGACAACATGAGATGGTTGACTAAGGCTTAAATTCCCTTGGAAATATATCACAACATAATGATGATCTGGTAGCATTGACTCAAGAGCACTAATAATATAGTGCAACAACACATGAGGCACTAAAGCACTCTCCATGGTGACTAGAAGACTAACCAATCGAAGGAGTATGATTCATACTGATGGTATGAATCTTATACAAGATATAACCCAATTGTAAGACAATGACACAAACATGTGCCATCTTCAAGGGTGACATGACTAACAATTGCCACTTTTGAAAATACAGATCAATGGAAGAAAAAAAAACCTCCCTTTTTTTCTTGAGCACCTCTTTCATGGTTTTACGAGCACAAAAGAGAGATAAAAGTGTGCTCGATAGTGTCATTTTTGTACAGTTTTATGAGTCCAAAAAAGAGGTAAAATTTTACTCAATAGGGTGTCTTTTTTATGGTTTAATAAGCACAAAAAAGAGTTGAAAGTTATCCCATCAAGTGTCTTTTTCATGGTTTAATGAGCACGAAAAAGAGTGAAATTTTTTCTCTTCATGTTTCTTTTTCAGGGTTCAACAAGCACGAAAAAAAAATAAATTTTTTCTCATCAAGAGAGAATGATTGGCTTAACATCATGCTTCGATGGTCCAAATGAATGAAACTGACCTAGGAAAAATGAATGCAATTGGGTACTGGAAAGTGATGTCCACTCATGGTAGCAATTCTCTCCATTGTTAAAGGGTCAAAAAATAGAGGTAAGCTAACGCAAAAGGTGAGAGGTCAACTGTGATTGGAATGGTGGTAAGCAGGATCAAAGAAAACAACAACATAGTATTAGGCACCAATACATAAGAAAAAAATTCATGTGAGACTGTAAAGTAACATAAGAAGACAGGAACCCCCTCACAACATGGCCATAACATAGATGAAGAGATAAAAATGTGGCTCAACTTCGAGTCATGGTAGGTGTCACGTCCCTACTACATGCATTATGATTGTGCACCTCTTGAGAGTGTACGACACCATGAAATTTCTCACTTGGTTTCTTGGAAACATGAAGGATACTTCATCTAGATTACTCCTCTTCACCTAGAGAATACCCATACTCCATTTTAGGCTATTAGTGAGTCACATTCCTACTCTAGTGCAACTCTTGTGTACTTAGACATTCACTTTAACACTTAGTCATTTTTAAGCATACATCCAAGAACATGAGAAGCCAAGAGAACCACAGGGAAATATATAAGTGAAACATAGATATAATGTAGACAACATAAATCGTTCCTAACACACAACTAATTCTTTTTTATTACAAAATCGTTACAACATGAGAATTTCTGGCTCAATTTACAACTTTGGTAGAGTCAAACGACTCGCCTCACCTCACCAAGCCACTCTTGAACAAATTCATCGCCACAATTTTTTTTGTTGAAACCGTCTCCGCACCCACCTATGGTGCACCTCAAATGTTCCCTCAAGTGAAGGCTTGTTGTCTCTTCATTTCCATAGACTCTACCTCTTTGTTTACATAGAATTCATATATTTCGGCTCTGCCTCACACATGCCTCCATAGACCTTTGTTTATAGACTTATCCAAATTATTCCCAAGAGAAATTTTCCCAGCTCTTTCTATAGAACCCTCCTCCTCAAGGAAACACAAGTCCTCCCATGTGGAGTGACTTGACTCCTTGAGGGAAATCCTCCTCTTTGTCTGCCACAAAATCACAGAGCTCTCCTTGTCTCTAAGTTATGTCATGCTTTCTTTCCTTGGTTGTTCACCCTTGTTCTCTTATAGGATCTCCAAAAGTCACCATCGCAAACCATCATGCCATTTTGGAGTTTCATGCCCCTTCATGAACCCATGTCCAAATGGATCATCGCGCCCCTTTGTGGACCCAGTCTTCCAAACGGATCATCATGCCCATTCGTGGAATTGGTCACCCAAATGAACCCATGTGCTCATCAATCGTCGTTCCCCTTGGGAATAACAAACCCAACCTTGGTGCACCCCTCATGTCGACGTGCCCCATCTGTCTAACCAAATCGTCGTCTTGGGTGTGTGCACCCCTTATGTGATTCAAGATGACTTGACTAAATGTGGTCCCATTGGCTTAGCCAATTTTCCATTCATCGATGGAGAACCCAAGTCTTTCCCTCAACTCTTCATCAAACCATCCATCATTTGAATTGCATTGGAAGGAACCTTGGGTGGATTCATCCCTTGGCACATCGCATGCCCAAGGATCCCCAACTCTCCTCTATATGAAGATGTTTGTTTCTTCATTTTCCCCGAGTGTCTTTCCTACCCGATTCAGACTGTGGTGGAAGTGTATGCACCCAATCTAAGCTCCCAATGCCTTACATCCTCCCCCACCTCAAGCCATTTCCATCCTCAGAAACATCCACAAAATCTGTGATCTCCAAGTCTCTACCCAAACTTGTGCCTCTACTGCAACTAAGTCTACTGGAAACCCCAAGTTTCATGCCAACTGGAAACCCCAATATTTTTCAAAGTGGAAACCACAAGTTTCCAACTTGCACAACAATCATCTGCAACTTTTGCAACCATCAACACCACCCTCTACCTAAAGTTGTGTGCGACCAAAATATACACAATGATGGAAAAGTGTCTCCTCCCCAAATTTGTTCACAATGTCTAAGTTACCACTATCCAGCTGCGAAAACAAATGTTTGTTTCATTGCTAATATTGCCTCAACTATTGTTGCAACCTCAACTAAAACTTCAACAATTTCCAAGTGTTGAACTCCTCATGACTCTCTCTTTCTACACCCATACTTCAACCAATTATGCCATGTCTTCACACATTGTGCATCTCAAGTCTTTCATTGGTTGGATATCTAATCCAACCATCACATCCAATTCTTGATATGTGCCTCCCCATTCTTGAAATTAGCCTTTTCTTTATGCATCTCTATCACTCCATTAAACTCCAAAGACTAAGGAAAATGTACATCCTTTCCTCATCCTTGTTGTCATCATCCAATATTTGTCAAGGAGGTCCTCCACAATGTCTAAGTGATGCACTTCAAACCTATTGGTGCATCTGTATGCTTGACCCCCTTGTCATGTTTTTGTTCTCACCCAAGATATGAACTAGTTGAATGACCAATTCAACCATCACACCCCTTAAGTATACACACACTCATGCACAAACTAGTCACTTCGTTTCGCAATTTGTTTCATATGTGCAATGATCTCTGTCACATACCCACTACCATAATCAAATTTTCGTTGATTTCTGCAGAATCAGAGCCCTCGAATTACCTACGGAGGCCTAGCGCAAGCTAGATATTTCTCTCTCTCTGTTCCCATGTGATTGTGGGTCATGATCACAGTTCAAATAATCACGGTGCCTCTTTGTATTTCGTGCCTCGGCGCTACAGTGATGTCAAATCGTTCGACTCTACAACCGTCGAACCGCGGCAGGGCTGGTAACTAGCCAATAGGGACGAGTCCCTACAGGGTTGGCAAATGGTCGTTAGGAACGGTCCTGTCACGTGGTTGAGTGGAGTACATGTGGCAAGAGGGGAAACATGACACGGTGGGCGGCATGACAGGAGACGGGTCCCACTTCACACGCCACACCATTCCGAACCCCTCCCCATTAAAGGCAGAATGTCAAGTGGGATTTGGAATTCGCCTGAATGTCGTTGATCAAGGAGAATTGATCCTGACCATTCCCGAGTTGCACGTTCGATTCTGGACCCCCCCCCCCCACCGCTAAAGGCAGAATGACAAGGGGGCTCCGGAATGAAACCTCAGCCGTAGATCTAGGTGTGTGGAATTTGGTCGTCCAGATCTGCTCGCTGCTTACCCTAAGGTGTATTCGCGCCCCAGCTTAAAGTCGACATCTCTTCCTCACATCTAACGGTCGTTACAGACCCTGAGATCCTTCGAAAGAATATCGTCTGTTCATCAACATTTATAATCACGAGAGTCCGAACTCTCGACCACAGGACTCCCAAATTCTCGATCCCCAATTTCTCGATGCGGTTAATCTCTCGACACATAGCCTCCTTAAATCGGACAACCCAGATCCGTCCTGGGGTTTCCACCATGGAAAGTCCCGATCTCTCGTCACCAGAACTCCCGGGTTCTCGATTACCGATTTCCCGAAATGGGAAATCTCATGACACGTGGCCTCCTTAAATCAGACGGTCTAGATCTGTCTCGGGGTTTCCACCATGGAAAGTCTCGATCTCTCATCACCAGGACTCCCGAGTTCACAATTCTCGATTTCCCAAAATGGGAAATCTCACGACATGTGGCCCCCTTAATCAGATGGTCCAGATCTATTTCAGGGCTTTCGCCCTTATTCACTGGGGGTTTAACCCTCGGGTATCTCCTGACAGATCCAACGGCTATCGGGTTTTTCAACCGAGATCTGATGGCTCAGACCGAATCCTCACTTGTGCATTCTCCCATGACTTCCTGGATGTGGAAGAATCAATGGTCCAGATGTTCTCATGGACCTTGGGGATCTACGGTCCCGATTTTGTCGCTACCCACGAAGACACAGAAAAACAAAGGGGTAAGGCATTTAACACCCTACTTACTCCTACCAATATAACGGTCATGCATGACCATAGGTTTCCCGATGGAATCTCGTCCGTTGATCAATACCTATCAGGGTTAAGGCACTTAACACTCCATCTTCTTCTTCCGATCTGACGGTCATGAGTGACCACAGATCTCCCGATGGGATCTCGTCCGTCGATCAATACCTATCAGGGTTAAGGCACTTAACACTCCATCTTCTTCTTCCGATCTGACGATTGTGAGTGACCACAGATCTCCCGACGGGATTTCATCCGTCGATTCGATACTTCATCCTTGTGCTGTCATCTCGAGTTTTCAAGAGGATTGTTCTGCCTCGTGCAAGGTTACTAAGGCCTTGCGCCTTCACATTCCCTTTCAGGGTTCTTTATGGGATTTTCAAGGAGGGTATCTCTATGGGGAGGTTTTTACCCAGGGTACTATCTGAGGCAGATAAGGGTACCTTTCTCCCACGAATCAGACACGCAGTCTGAATTAGATCAGTATGCATATAAATAGTGATTTATGAAGACATAATCCATACGTAGTCTTTCCATTATAAACATGCATCTACCAGTACTGATCAAAACACCATACAGACATTCTTACTCTGAAATCATTCACCATTTCACAGCTTATAAACATAAATGTCAGAATAAATATATATTTCAAGATGCCAGAGGCAAAACACTTATCAGAAATAACACCAGGGGTTATGCAACTGCTGAGAGGGGTACTCGTTTCCACCCAACTGTGGGCTCAACGAATCCCAGGGGATTTACCACTAGCCACCCCCGAGCTGAGACCACGATGCTGTGAGACTGTGTCTCTATTTACCAGTGACCAGGAGCGAAGGTTACTCTCCTTCCTCTCTGCTATCACTTACTCTGCATATCGCCAGAGTTCTCTTCCTCCCCTCGCGCCTACCCCCAATCACTTCTCCCCCACACCTTATCCTCTTCTGAGGTTGCGTGTGGCACGATTTCCCTCGCGCTGGTCAGGCCTGACGACTCTACGGATGGGCGGTTCACCTCCCCATCCCTCATTAATTCCTGAGGAGCCATCTACCTACCAGTCTGCGAGACATTTAATTCAGGGTCAGCGAGCCGCTTTTGGTTCTCCGGGCCAGTGAAGTCCAAATACGGTATTAATTCTCGGTGGAAGTTAACGCCACCTTTTCAGGTGCCTTCCACCGCCATCATGGTCTCTTTTTCTGCACATCCCCTCTCAGCAGTCCTACAATATAAATTCATAATGCTATTCACATTCATTGACCTTTTCCACAAGGTCCATTCACATCACATATTCACATTTCTGAGTTTGCCACAGTTCTAGCCAGTCCAGTTATTTTTAAAAACTGGGGGAAACAGGGTGTTACAATTCCCTCCCCCTTAAAGGAACATCGTCCTCGATGCTCTTATCTTTTAACATGAATTGTATGTACAGAAGTAAACAAAATTGGATATGCCTGTCTCATGGCATCCTCCATTTCCCATGTAGCCTCATCTGGGCCAGAATGTCTCCACTGCACCTTTACCTGTGCAATGGTTTGGTTCCGGAGCGGGGTTTCCTTTCGGTCCAATATGCATTGGGGTTCTGGAAGAAATTCTCCCTCCGGTTCCACCTGGATCATAGACCAGTCAATTATGTGATTAGCATCATGTACATATTTCTTCAATAATGAAACATGGAAAACATTATGTGCTTTTACTGTGGGAGGAAGTGCTAGCCGATAGGCTACAGGTCCCACTCTATCTAGAACCTCAAAGGGTCCACAATACTGGGGTGCCAACTTGGCACGAGATCCCATTTTCAGGGAACTCCTTCTGGGCTTAATTCTGGGATATACATGGTCTCCCATTTTGAACTCTCTTGGAGTTCTCTTTTGGTCAGCATAACTTTTTTGTCGGTTCTGAGCGACCTTCAGATTTTGTTTTATCTGAGTCACTTGTTGTTCCATTTCTTTCAACATGTTAGGTCCAAAATAAATCATATTTACAGGATTACTCCAGCTGACTGGAGTATTACATGGCCTACCATAGAGGACCTTGAAGGGACTCATCTTTAAGTATGCTTGGTAGCCGTTGTTGTAGGTGAATTCTACCAATGGCAGGAAGTCTTCCCATTTCCTGGGTTGATGCATTACATGCATCCTTAACATATCCTCTAATATTTGATTCACTCTTTCTGTCTGTCCGTCGATTTGAGGGTGATAGGCGGTGCTAAACAACAATTTGATCTCTAAACCATCCATCAGTGATTTCCAAAAAATGGAAGTAAATTTTGTGTCTCTGTCAGACACTATCTCTTTCGGCATACCGTGCAGTTTGAACACCTCTTTCATGAACACCTGGGTGATATCTATCACCTTGCAGGTTGATTTGATGGGGATGAAATGAGCAGACTTGCTCAGTTTATCCACCACTACCATAATGGCACCATTCTGTTTGGTTGAGGTTGGCAATCCAGTGATAAAATCCATGGAGATGGTTTCCCATTTCCATTCTGGGATGGGTAAAGGGTGTAATAGTCCTGCTGGGTGTTGATGTTCTACTTTAACCTATTGACACTCTATGCATTGGGCCAAATATTTGGCTATGTCTTTTTTCAATATAGGCCAATAAAATTGTCTCCGGGTGGCAGTGATCATTTTCTGGTATCCTGGGTGACCAGTATATGGTCTTTTATGTAGTTCATCCATAACGAACCTCTTCAAGTCGTCACAATTTGGAACATATAGTTTATCTCTGTAAGTGAGAAGACCTCCTTCGGTCATCTGGTAGCCTTCATATTTTACTCCAGAGGGTTCTTGTTGTAGGTGCAGGGTCACGGTCTGAACGAAGGGATCTGTCTCTTGTGCATTTCTGACTCTGTTCTGGACATCTGTCTCCTAGGTACTCACCGTTGCTAGGTGAATTGTTTTCATGCTTCTGCTAAGAGCATCGACCACCCTATTTTCTTTCCCTTTAATGTGTTTGATTTCAAAATCAAATTCGCTAAGGAGGGCCATCCATCTAGCTCGTCTGGCATTGAGCTTTGGTTGGTCAAACAAATACCGCAATCCATAGTGATCTGTCATAAGTACAAATTTTCTTCCCAAGAGGTAATGCCTCCACATTTTCAAGGCATGCACTATGGTAGCCAGTTCTAGATCATGAGTCACATAGTTGACTTCATGTTCGTTTAATTTTCAGGATTCATAGAAGATCACACTTCCTTTCTACATAAGGACTCCTCCGAGCCCTTCCTTAGAGGAATTTGTGCACACAAGGAAGTCAGCTTCTGGGTCAGCGATTTTCAACACGGGTGCAATATGGGTCAGTAGATGTTTCAGGGTTTGGAATATTTCTTCACATTTCTGTGTCCACAGGAATTTTGTCCCCTTCTTCTGGAGGGCAGTGATTGGACAACCAATCTTGGAGAATCCTTTTATAAATATCCTATAGTATCCCACTAATCCCATAAAGGATCTGATGTATGAAACATCCTTTGGGGTAGGCCATTCCATGATAGACCTGATCTTGTCAGGATCTACTGCTACCCCTTCCTCGGATAGAACATGTCCCAAGTAATGTATTTGCTTCTAAAAGAAGTCA
>ML845510.1:0-12265 GCA_009831015.1 Picea engelmannii | reverse complement strand
ATCTTTGAGAAAATAGATGCACCTCCCAACTGATCGAATAGATCATCGATCCTGGGCAAGGGATACTTGTTCTTTATGGTTACTTTATTGAGTTGTCTATAATCTATGCACAGTCTAAGGGTGCCATCCTTCTTTTTCACAAACATGACTGGTGCTCCCCATGGGGACACGCTGGGTCGAATATAACCCTTATCGATCATTTCTTTCAATTGCAATTTGAGTTCCACTAACTCAGGTGTTCTCATCCGGTAGGGTGTCCTAGACACCGGCACCGCTCCTGGTGCGAGCTCTATCGAGAATTCAATGTCTCTTCTCGGAGGTAGACCCAATACCTCTTCTGGAAACACATCTCTGTATTCTCTCAGGATAGGGTGATCATCAGGGCTTGGTTTATCTCCTTCGATTGTTTTCAACACTTGTATTGCATATAGGGGACACCCTTTTCGGCAATACTTTCTCATTTGCAGGGATGAGATTTGCCTCACCGAGACCGGTTTTCATATCCCTTGGAGGGTTATCCTTTTTCCTTCTTTGCTCACACATTCTACGGTTTTATGGTAATAGTCCAGTCTAGATTTATGGGTGGCCAACCAGTCCATACCAATCAACAGATCGTATGATCCCAGGGGTAATACGTTAAGGGTTGCTTGGGTGGGGAATTCACCCAACATTAATTGGCAGGCTGGTATGACCTCTACTACCCTTCTTTTGGTACCAATGGCTAACTGTACCAACCATGGCTTGGTTTGTTTTCGTGGCTGTATCTTACACTTATCAACAACTCTAGAGGCTATATAACTCAAATTTGAACCAGGGTCAATCAAAACAGACACTAGATGGTTGAAAATCATACCTTCTATTTCCACCACTAAAGCTTGGTGGTCAGCTTGGTTATTATCCAAGGCTGCATAAATCTGCGGCACATTCCCTGCCACATCATTGACTGTGGTAGCTTCCTGAATGTTATAAACTTTCTGACTGTTCTGTTGTCGGTGTGGATATGCTCTTCTCCACAACCCCAACATTTCAGAGGTTCTCTCTTTGGGTTATCAGTCTTCACTAGTATAGGTCCAGAAGTTTTATTTCCGCCAGATAAGGGAAAGTTCTGTTGGAGTACACTCCAGGCTGGAAAGTTCATTATGGGGTTCTTCTTGTAGTTCTTAAATCCTGAGGATTTGATCCCCTTTTTCTGAAATCTCGAACCACTCTTCTGTTTCCAGTCTCCACGAGACTCTACCTGATGTCCATATTGTTCATGACAATATGTCGCCTTTCGAATAGTGTATTCTAAGGTCTTTGGCTCGTCAAATTCAATTCGGTTCCAGTATTCCTTGGGTAGCCCACTGATGAAGCGTTTCACCTCCGCCTTCTCTGCCTTGATGTAGGGTACATATCTCAATAAGTCGAGGAATTTGTTGACATATTCCTCTATAGTGAGTTGCCCCAGTTTGAGTTCATAAAACTCTTTAGCCTTCTCGTCGAAATATTTTTTTGACAAATACTTCTTCCGGAAGTACTTCTCAAACTGTTTCCAGGACAGGTCCTCCTCGCGGACCCCTTTCATATTCTTAAGATCTTCTCACCAGATGGAAGCTTTTCCGTTCAGATTGAAAGTGGCCACTCGGGCCTTCAAATTCTCTGAAAAATCATGGACTCTGAAATATTTCTTTAGTCCAAGTAGTCAGGCCTCAACTTCCTCTCCCTTCTTTATCTCACCGTCGAAGGAGGGATATTTGGCCTTTCTGAATTCCTCAAATTTATGACCCTTGGAAGCCTTTTGCTTCTTCTGTTTTCTTCGAGAATAGGAATTGGTCCTGCTGCTGGAAGAGCCTTCTGAATCACCAGCTTCCTTCTCAGAGGAATCGTCTGGCACTGGTCCTTTACCTCTGGGGTGGACCTTCCTTGAGGTGCTTCTCTTAGTATGGCCACTGATACAACCATGTTTTTGCATCTCGGGTTCATGCTGCATTTGTCGCTGTATGTCAGATAAGCTCTGTAGTAAAACTTCATTAATTTTAGTTTGCTTTTCTTGTTCTTTCATCATCCTTTCATTGTTGTCCTTGCATCTTTGCAATTCAACCATGAGACTCCTCACAGTCTCGGCTAGATCTGGAGGGGTTCCTATTGCTCTTCTTTCATCAGCCTCTTCATCTCTATTGTGGGAGCCTTCTCCCATCTCTTGGTGAGTCACCATTCTCCGTGTCTGTAAATTCCCACGGCTGATCATCTGCTTGGGTGAAAAGACAAACGCTGGTTATTAGTCAAGAGTTAGATACATTTTAGAACCTGCGCATAAATTTATAACTCTTTCACATGTATACACAATCGGGTTCTCGTTTCCAAGTTTTGATCCTGGATAAGAGAGTTAAGTTAGGGGGTTACTCCTTGTAGGAGTGCTTCGAATGGATCTTATGCGCAACTCGTTCATGAGCCCAATCAGGTCGAGTGTTGTCACCATGCTCTAATACCACTTTGTCACATACCCACTACCATAATCAAATTTTTGTTGATTTCTGCAGAATCAGAGCCCCTGAATTACCTATGGAGGCCTAGCGCAAGCTAGCTCTTTCTCTCTCTCTGTTCCCATGTGATCGTGGGTCATGATCACAGTTCAAATAATCGCGGTGCCTCTTTGTATTTCATGCCTCGGAGCAACAGTGATGTCGAATCGTTCGACTCTACAACCGTCGAACCCCGACAGGGTTGGTAATTGGCCAATAGGGACGAGTCCCTACAGGGTTGGCAAATGGTCGTTAGGAACGACCCTGTCGCATGGTTGAGTGGAGTACAGGTGGCGAGAGGGGAAACATAACACGGTGGGTGGTGTGACAGGAGACAGGTCCCACTTCTCATGCCACACCATTCCGAACCCCTCCCCCCCATTAAAGGCAGAATGGAAAGGGGGGTCTGGAATTCACCTGATGTCGTTAATCAAGGCGAATTGATCCTGACCATTCCCAAGTTGCACGTTTGATTCCAGACCCCCCCCCACCGCTAAAGGCAGAATGACAAGGGGGCTCCGGAATGAAACCTCATCCGTAGATCTGGGTGGGTGGACTCTGGCCATCCATATCTGCTCGTCACTTAACCTAAGGCGTATCCGCGCCCCAACTTAAAGTCGACATCTCTTCCTCACATCTGACGGTCGTTACAGACCCTTAGATCCTCTGAAAGAATCTCGTTCGTTCATCGGGATTTATCATCACGAGAGTCCGAACTCTTGACCACGGGACTCTCGAATTCTCGATCCCCAGTTTCCCGATGCGGTTAATCTCTCGACACGTAGCCTCTTTAAATCGGACGGCCCAGATCTGTCTCTGGGTTTCCACCATGGAAAGTCCCAATCTCTCATCACCAGAACTCTCGAGTTCTCGATTCCCGATTTCCCGAAATGGGAAATCTCATGACACCTGGCCTCCTTAAATCGGACAGTCCAGATCTGTCTCGGGGTTTCCACCATGGAAAGTCCCAATCTCTCATCACCAGGACTCCTGAGTTCACGATTCTCGATTTCCCGAAATGAGAAATATCACGACACATGGCCCCCTTAATCAGATGGTCCAGATCTATTTCGGGGCTTTCGCCCTTATTCACTGGGGGTTTAACCCTCGGGTATCTCCTAACAGATCCAACGACTATCAGGTTTTTCAGCCGAGATCTGACGACCAGACCGGTTCCTCACTTGTGCATTCTCCCATGACTTCCTAGACGTGGAAGAATCATTGGTCCATATGTTCTCATGGACCTTGGGGATCTACGGTCGCAATTTCTTCACTACCCACGAAGACACAAAAAAACAAAGGGGTAAGGCATTTAACACCCTACTTACTCCTACCAATCTAACGGTCATGCATGACCACAGGTTTCCCGATGGAATCTCATCCATCGATCAATACCTATCAGGGTTAAGGCACTTAACACTCCATCTTCTTCTTCCGATATGACGGTCATGAGTGACCACAGATCTCCCGACGGGATCTCATCTGTCGATCAATACCTATCAAGGTTAAGTAACTTAACACTCCATCTTCTTCTTCCGATCTGACGATCGTGAGTGACCACATATCTCCCGACGGGATCTCGTTCGTCGATTCGATACTTCATCCTTGTGCTGCCATCTCGGGTTTTCAAGAGGATCATTCCTCGTCGTACAAGGTTACTAAGGCCTTGCGCCTTCACATTCTCTTTCTGGGTTCTTGATGGGGTTTTCAAAGAGGGTATCTCTATGGGGAGGTTTTTACCCAAGGTACTATCTGAGGCAGATAAGGGTACCTTTCTCCCACGAATTAGACACGCAGTCTGAATTAGATCAGTATGCATATAAATAGTGATTTATGAAGACATAAGCCATACGTAGTCTTTCCATTATAAACATGCATCTACCAGTACTGATCAAAATACCATACAGACATTCTTACTCTGAAATCATTCACCATTTCATAGCTTATAAACATAAATGTCAGAATAAATATATATTTCAAGATGCCAGAGGCAAAACACTTATCAGAAATAACACTAGGGGTTATGCAATTGTTGAGAGGGGTACTCGTTTCCACCCAACCGTAGGCTCATCGACTCCCAATGGATTTACCACTAGCCACCCCTGAGCTGAGACCATGATGTTGTGAGACTGTGTCTCTGTTTACCAGTGACCAGGAGCGAAGGTTACTCTCCTTCCTCTCTGCTATCACTCACTCTGCATATTGCCAGAGTTATTTTCCTCCCCTCGCGTCTACCCCCAATCGCTTCTCCCCCACACCTTATCCTCTTGCGAGGTTGTGTGTGGCGCGATTTCCCTTGTGTTGGTCAGGCCTGACGGCTCTACGGATGGGCGGTTCACCTCCCCATCCCTCATTAAGTCTTGAGGAGACATATACCTACCAGTCTGCAAGACATTTAATTCGGGGCCAGCGAGCCTCTTTTGGTTCTCCGGGCCAGTGAAGTCCAAATACAGTATTAATTCTCGGTGGAATTTAACGCCACCTTTTCAGGTTCCTTCCACCGCCATTGTGGTCTCTTTTTATACACATCCCCTCTCAGTAGTCCTGCAATATAAATTCATAATGTTATTCACATTCATGGACCTTTTCCACAAGGTCCATTCACATCACATATTCACATTTCTGAGTTTGCCACAGTTCTGGCCAGTCTAGTTATTTTTACAAACTGGGGGAAACAGGGTGTTACAATCTCAGACCAAGGCAAGGTATCCCCTCTCCTTGTTGCAATATGAATTCACTCTAAAACAATTTCTTCTACGACAATTTGACTCCATTGTCCTCCTCATGGCACAGTTAGTCAATATGCATGAAGAATTGCATGCCCATACTGCCTTTTCCTCACTACTTCATTACCCTTCCATGCTGCTACATCTTCCTCTGTATTCCTTGGAATGGTTAGGCTTCACCCTCAACCATACTTTCCAATGCAAGAGAAGCTCTCATGTCCAATTAATCTCTTCATGTTGCAATCTTCTTGTTCTCACAATCCTTCAAATGAAGGAAAGTCCTCAACTCACCTCCTTATGTCATGTCACCTCAATGCAACTCAACATCTACGATGAGTTTTTCCAACATGCCTACTCTCTTCAAACGTACCAACGAGCTTTCCAAATATATCCAAGTAGAATGAGTCACCTCAAAGAACTTCCATTCCTTAGGAATGTTCGCACAAATACTTATGTTGAATCCAAACAATGACCCCTACTAGATCTATGAGCTACTACACAATAATATGCAAGTCACCAAGGTGTGCTCTGTCTCATCTAATGTCCCATACCAAAGGCAAGAAAACACCACCCAAGTCACTTGGTCTATGTTCTTCCCATTCAAGTTGACTACCAACAAATCTTGGTCGATTTCCTTGCTAACTCCATTCATCTCTTGGAATGTGATTTCCTTTCACCCACTGCAAGCATCCAAACTTTAGATATGTCTTCAGGACTCATCAAGTCACCACATGAACAAACAAATAGGGATAAGGAAAAAAACACTAGGGTTCTTCATCCATCCTATCAAACGCGACATGTACAAACTTCACTACCCACTAAACCGCAACAACCTGTCTAATGAACATCATCAAAGAGTTTGTAGCTTCCCCAATCCACCTCCACAACTACCTCAAATATGCATAATTCCACGACATAAATCATCCAAGAAGGTTTCCCCAATATCTCCACACATTCGTCTAACCAAGGCATCACAAACTGTCGCAAGACTTCTTCAAGTCTACACCACTTGAATCATGCTCAAGTTTTTTGGTTTTCACCACATAAATGGAATGCACTTGAAATACCAAGTCATCCATCTTCCCTTCAAAGAACTTGCTACAACACCTGGAAAATGAAATAACCAAAGCTAGCCATAAAGTTCAAATGACATCGTTCATTGCAACCATGTTCTAGGCCTGTACTTGCCTAAGAAATTGACTCTCTACATGAACTCACCTCAACCACCATCCACTACGATACAAGGCTGAGTCCATCTATCCACTTTAGAAATTTTTCTAGTCCATATTTCACATGCAACTGATCGAACTTGTCTACAATTTATTTCCATCTCCACACCTTGAATCTTTCCTCTTCAAGGCACCATGCATCCACCACTTGATTGTCAAGTCATACTATTGCTAACCAACTATCGTAACTATGCGAATAGCTACCTCATCCAATGGATACGATCCCAACAACCCAACTCAATTCAATTGATGTTCATGATGATGCATGACAGGAAGATGTCATGATGGAAACATTCCCAACCACTTCATGTTTTGTAGTTTCTCTAGGTATCCCCAGGTCATCCAATGCACCCAAGTGATTCACCTTGCTGCAACTAGGAACTTCTCCCCCTTCGCAAACACTTATGCAATCACCCTCTACATTTTTATTCTATGATTACTTATGTGGTTATCTATGCAAAAAGTTGTGAAACATATCATGCATTCATCATCCTTGCCCAAGTGCTCGGTTCTCCCAACGAACTATGGGCTTGGTATCTCCAATGTGTGCACTACAGGTTCGGCATTGAATTTTGTCATAGATCAAACCAATCAAGTTTGCATCTGCGATCAAGTCTAAAACAAGTTGTTTGATGAGTTTTGTGATCACCCACCTTGTCCAAGTGCTTCATTTCACCAGAAACTATGCTCTCGTTTTTCACAATATGTGCACCCAGGCCAACCCTCCCATCACACCATCAACCGAACCTATGTCATAAGTCTGATGAAAATTCTGTGATGAACAAGCTCATTGCACCAAACCATTCACCAAGTCCATGAACGTTTCCATTGAACTACCTTTCCAAAAAACTACCTTCAAAATTTGCTCTTATACCATCTATCATCAAGATAGTGGTGAAGAGCTCCCCAACCCTTCTCCAAAATCTACAATGAATTTGATTTGATACCATTTGTCACATCCCCGCAATGTGCCTTACGATCATGCACCTATTGATGGCATGAGACACTGCAAAATTTCTCACTTGGCTTCTTGGAAACACCAAGGATACTTCGTCCAGACTATGCCTCTTCATCTAGAGCATACCCATACTCCGTTATAGGCTACCAACAAGTCACACTCCTACTCCAGTGAAACTCTTTTATACTTAGACATTTGTTAACTTCTTTAATAGTTAGTAAATTTTAAGCATACATACAAGAACATAAGAAGTCAAGAGAACCATAACAAAACAGACAAGAGAAACATATATATAGTGCAGGTGGCACAAACCATACCTAACACCTGGCTAAGTCTTAGTTATTGTAGAAAAATTACAACATGATCACCACCAGCTCAGTTTATAACTTCAGTAGAGTCAAACAACTCACCTCACCTCACCAAGACAATCATGAATAGATTTGTCACCACAATAATTTCTATTGCAACTTTCTTCACAACCACTTGTGGTGCACCTCATATGTGCCCTCAACCATAGACTTGTTGTCTCTTTGTTTCTGCAGACTCTACCTCTTCATTTCCATTGAATTCATATATTTTGGTTTTTCCTCACACATGCCTCTACATACCTTTGTTTCTGGTCTTAACCAAAATTTTCCTAGCTCTATCCATCGAACCATCCTCCTCAAGGCCACACATGTGGAGTGAATTAGCTCCTTGAGGGAGCTCCTCCTCTTCATATGCCTCATAATCAGATAGCTCTCCTTGTCTCTAAGTTCTTCCAAGCTTACCTTCCTTGGTTTTGCACCCTTGTTCTCTTATAGGCTCTCCAAAGGTCACCATCGCAAATCGTCACATCCTTTGGGGGTGTCGCACCCTTTTGAGAACCCATGTACAAATGAATTGTCATGCCCCTTTGTTGACCTGGTCACAACAATGGTTCGTCATGCCCCTTTGAGGAACCGGTCGCCCAAACAGATCATCGTGCCCCTTCGCGGACCTAGTCACCCAAACGAGACCATGTGCTCATCAACTGTCATGCCACTTAGGACCAGTGCACCCAACCTTGGTGTAATCCTTATGCTGGCACACCCTATATGTCTAACTGACTCATTATATTGGGTAAGCACACCCCTTAGGTGATTCAAGCCAACTTTCCTAAGTGTACCCCCCATGCCTTAGTCGATTTTCCCTTTGTCAATGGAGTGCCTAAGTCTCCCCCTCGACTCTTCATCAAACCATCCATCGTTTGAATTGAGTTGCAAGGCACCTTGGGTGGATTCATCCCTTGTCATGTCATGCGCCCAAGGAACCCCAAATTACCCATATATGAAGATGTGTGTTTCTTCATTTACACCAAGCATCTTTCCTACCTGATTTGGACTGTGGTGGAAGTGCATGCACCTAAGATAAGCTCCCAAGGCCTTAAAGTAGGTATAAAGGAGGGATCATGGGCCTATAATAAATAACAACATGGGAACCAAATGGAAAGAAGGGTTCTAACTGGGGTTCACATGAAGGTTAGCCACAACCATGCAAGTTATGACGTGCAACAAGAGAAAGGATAATGTCACAACCTAATTGGATCAAACCTAAGGCTTTGTGATGGCGCGATGGAGAATTAATAATGAAAGAGAGAGATGCAGGAAACAACTGTCCCTATATGTCAGTTAGAATACATACCTCAAGTTCATTGGATGTCTCCATATAAAAATTCCAAACAAAACGTCACCAATTCCTATAAAACATATCCAAAAATACTAGACTTGAGGATAAAATGCATAGTGAAATCTCAAAAAAATAAAAAAATTTGGACACGATATATTGGCTATCTATTTTATGTACATCTGGTTTAGTTCTTACTTATTGTTTCAAAATATGTTATTGAATTCCCATGTGTATGTACCTGCATTCTTGTATGAATTCTTAATTATTGTGACAAATGCCATTCTAACACAAACATAATTAACAAATGATGAAACGTATGTTAAGATCCTGGGCTCCCCATGGTTGTTCCTATGAGGAGGGCCAAATAGATATACCTAACAGATGAAAATATAGAATCAAACTAAATCAAACCACACGTGAAAATAAAAAACACCCACATCACACACCTAGGTACAAGGAACTACACATAGTGATGGTTTATACAAAGTAGAGCCCATTTCTAGGCTCTTTCGAAGGATATTTATCATCACCAATGAATTCATGGTATATTTTCAGCATCATGTGGCACACTATGCCATGGCCATGCCACACAGAATCAAATTTCCACATTCCTGAACTGTCATGAACAACACGAAGACACTCATTGTGAGTAGTCTCATAAGTTATTGCAGCTCCTTGATGATTCCCATCAAGACGTAAACAAGGTATGAAACATTTATCTTCAATATGATTTAGAGAGGATAATTCGGTGGGAAGTTCTAAAAATATATATCCAAGGAACAAAAATATATATCCAAGGACTTTTTGTGTCAACCCACATTTGTTCCAAATCGGGAATAATGTGTGATCAATGATACACATATTCCTTTTTATTATCAAATGAATCCATGACTTCTATCATGGCCTCTTTTGAAGGAAAAATGATATCTAGGAATTCATGCAAACATGGAGAATCAAAAACCCTTGTGGGCAGAGTAGGCTGATAATATTCTATATTAGGATGAATTTTCTAACCAATGTTAGATAGTGTCTATGGGATCACCAATGAGTAAATCTCAACTTCTGTGAGAGGCATGTGAGCTCCTTAATACTCTACTTCTTGAGGACTTGATACCACCCAAGGATCAAAAGACCCAAAGGAGCCATTGATAGTTGAAGAGTATTAATAGAAGAAACATTCAAAGAAGGAGGTGGTGGGGGAAAGGTTAATGTACCCATCAAGGAGGAGTCTTTGAACATCCTTGCACCAATGATTATTTACACACTCTTGGAGGCACCGACAAAGAGCCCATTGGAACCTGCATTGGTCCTAAGGTTAGGAGTGTAGTATGCAAGTTATTCAATGGTCACAATATTCCCTTGATGATAAGAGAAAATGACCTATAATAATAACAAGATGATATCCATCATCTCATAGAACCAAGTGCATCTAAGTATCAGATTATACTGTAAAGGGGCATCGGCCACTTCCACCTCGACAGAGATGGTCTTACCACCTAACTCTATGGGAAATGCGGTGATGATACCATGAGGCCGAATAATGTGTCCATCGAAATCCTTTAGCATGGTGTTATATGTATAGATATTTGGAGAGATAATCACTTTCCAACATGAGATGGACATTATACAAGTAGAGGCTACTTCATCCACAACCATTCGATGGATTATTTTTCCATTGAATATTACTAGGATTTGAAAACAAATTTGGTGGGAGAGCCTATACTAAGCTTGGTCCAAGTCAAACACAAAAAAGTTTGACTATGAGGGGTCAACCTTCCTATCGCTAACAATAATGCTTTACACTACATTGAGTAACTATGTAGGACTTTTAGAGAGGACATAACATAAGGTGCCTGGGCCAAGTCTTCCATGGTGCTATAATTGTGGGCAACCCATGAATTGGGATTATGATTTGTTCATTAAAGCACACCCTTGGGTGGGTGAAGCATTACCTCAAATGATGGCTTCTCTGTTCGGAGAGGGCCACTAGGATGGGAAGAGGAAACTTGATCCTCATTCGTAGGAACAACCTCAGGATTTTCGTAGTTGTGATATAGAGTTTTCAAGGATACATTTTGGCTACACATGAACACTTGACCTTTCAAATACGGCCACTCAAACTAAGGGGTACCTGCCATGCCCCCTTGCACAAGGGAAATATTTGTGGTAACCATTTTTTATTGCTGGGGAGAAAACATATGTGTCAAAAAAACAAGATTCTAGGGATCTTTCTACTGGGAAAAATATCTATGAATTTCATTTGTTTTTGGACACTAGTGAGTAGGATGGTCCTCCCCACAAATATTACAGGGGAAATTATTATTCTTATTATTCTTCTTCTTAGTGCCTCCACCGGATTTTTTTTGGGCTTGTGAAGTCCCACGGTCACTGTTAGAATTATTCTTTTTTTCTTCTTCTTCCTTCCAAGTTTCTGATAATTCTTTGGTTGTGGGGACTACATAGAATTCACCTTAGAGGATTTAACGAGGACTTTGGAAGTTTGAGCAGTGTGTGTAATGGCTAGTGGGTGTGACAAGATGGTCAATTGACCCAACTGACTAGCCAACTGACCCATAGATGTTGTGTAAATGGAACCCACTATTCCATCAACATCTAGTCCCAAGGTGGACTTATGAGGATCCATCGATGGCCTCATAGCATGTGGGATAATATTGTAAAGAGTGGTCGACTAGGAATAAGTCAAGTCTAAATGATGAGAACACATGATATATTTCACCTTGGTAACTGCCCCTACCATAGCTACTGTTGGTCACTATAATTGCTTAATTAATTTTAAACAACCAAGTGAAACATAAATTATCAACCCAGGGAAGTCTTTTGTTTCAAAGATAGCCACGCACAGTGTATGCTCAATCCCAAAAGCAATTTAGTGTTGTAGTAAAGAAATCTATACTAACTGTACTTGCTTGAATGAACTGAAGCTCTGAATTAAATCACAGGAAAGTAATCTCCCTATTGCAGTCCTTAAAGATCAATCTAAGAATCCTGGATTACATTAAAATAATACTTGCAATGGAAAAGAACAACTATTCTGCAATCCGAGAACAGGACCCTTACTCTCAAACAGAGACTTCAGTATTAACACTCTTTCATGAAAACAATAATGCAGAAAACAATTAACTCTATTTAACAGAAAACAAAGCACTTAGTTCCTTTCTGTTTAAGCAGGAGCCTTGAGCCTTA
>ML845509.1:40555-58632 GCA_009831015.1 Picea engelmannii | reverse complement strand
ATCCAATGAGCCTGTCAAGCGGAGATGTCCCCTTTGTGCACAAGCCTTCGCCATCCTGGCAGGGACCACGCAGCAGAATTGCGGGGATGACAGGTCACCAGGCACTTAGGTTTCTTATGCTATTTCAGTTTCTAGTTTTATATATCTACTTGGTTCCTAGCTTTATTACTTCATTGTTTATATGTATTTAGACATTTTGCATCTGTCCTGGTTTCCTTCGGGCAGGACAGATGCTACTCTGCTTTTAAGATTTTCATGCTACTGCTACTTGCCCGTTATATATGCTGGTTTCCGATAAATCGGCAGCATTTTGGGTGGTTTCAGATACACACTTTCTATACTCTGTAAGAGTTTTGGTTTTCTAATATAGCAGGTTCTACTTTTTATTTAAAAAATATATATATATATCAATAAAATTTTATGTTAATTTCAAATGTATGATTGATTTCACCAAAATATTAACAAAGAATGAGTTGATTGCATTTTTATAGTATTATATATAAAATAAATTAATAAGGGGATAGTTTGACTTTTTATTATGTGTTTATATATATATATATATATATATATATATATATATATATATATATAATTGTTAGAATAGTGGAAACTGTATAATTTAGATATAATTTTTTGGCAAAAAAAATTACAATTTAATGATGAAAAATTGTAATTTCAATAATTTTTCATTAACTAAATTTTTAATATTATCATAATTTTTTTTAAATTATCATATTGATGAAATTTGAAAAATAATCAATTTTTTTAATTAAATTAAAAAAAATTAAGACAATTTTCTACCATTAAAATTAAATTTATATATTTCTTAACTTGTTCTAAATAAAAGAATAATATGCATAAAATACATATAGAAGTTTATGTTTAGATGGATTTACTATTATGGGGTTTACCTAGAATGAGAGTGTAGGGTAAAGTGAGTTACTTATATAAATGATAAAGTTAAGCTTGAGAAAAACTTATGAATGAGAGTATAGGGTAAAGTGAATTATTTATATAAATGATAAAGTTAATTTTGAGAAAAACTTATGGACGAGGATTTATGTACATTTGTCATGTTGTATGGTTGGTCATTTGATGTGACCAACCATTTGATGTGATTAGGGGTGATGTGGATGTTTCTTGTATTTCAGGTTAATATGTTTTTTATTATTAGGTCAAATGTAGTGAGTGTGATAGAGGATGTCCCTATGTAAATATTAGTATGTGGTTTATTGTGTGAACTTTAATTTGTAGGTTAAATTGTTATATGCCTTTTTTTGAAAGATCAAGTAAAAAGAAAATATTTTTATATTTTATTAAGAACATAGTTGTTTTGGGAAAATGAATGTACATAAAAAAGTATATAAATAGAATAAGGTTCATAATATAAAAATTTTAGGATTCATATTTATCATATTAAAGGAAATTTGGAGTTAAACATAAGTTGCTTAATATTTATTTAATTAAAATAAAATGTTTACTTTTAATAAATAAAATTAAAGATGATGATGTGAGTAAAAATTCATTTGGAGGGTTTATATCCAAATGTTCTCTCTTAATGTCTAAACCCTTCTCAAATTAATCTATTCAATTAAAAAAATTAAATTAAAATACCACAAGAAGATTTTGTGTGAAATAAACTTAAAATATTATAAAAAAAAATTAAATTATTTTTGTGTGTATAAGATGGAAGGTGACGACTTCTTGAATTGGTTTTTCTCTATCAAGAAAGGTACTTATTACATGTTTCATAAGTTGAATTGGTTTAAGTTGGTTTTCCTTTATCAACAAAGAGATTTAACACATGTTTCACAAGTCAACTTGGTTTAAGTGGACATTAATAGAACATTGCATCCTTATTATTTAAATAGGTCATTATATGTTTCACAAGTTAAATTGTTTTATATCGGTTCCCCTCTATCAACAAAGGATTTAACACATGTTTCACAAGCCAAATTGATTTAAGTAGTTCAGTGATCATATATCCTTGAAACAAGGAGCCATGTGCATTGATACACTATCACACAAACAAAATTAAAACAAAGAAAAATATAAACATTAAACTAGAATTGAAATGGATTTTTTTTTTTAAGTGTGCAAGATCATGTGAAACAAGGTATGCCTCTACATCACTTCTCTTTAATCTATATGGTGGACATGGCATGGACTACATTAATATTTTCTCAATCGAAGTTGCGACTACTAAAGCACCATCACTATTAAATCATAGTGATGAATGCATCATGGTTAACATTGCATTTCCTAATTTTCGATGCAATCATGTTGGCATGTACGAAAACGTTGGAGGAGGACCAACACATGGATGGGATGAGAGGAAAAGGGCCGATTTGTACAACAACACCAATGATAGGGGACACTGGTAGATGGTGGTTTACAATAGGCTGTAGACAAGGGACAAATAATTGAGTCTTAATTTTGTCTAACTTGATTGAATTTTTGGATTATTAAGGTGTTGACCACAAAAAAGTACGTTGTTATATATATCAATCCGTTAAGCCAATTTCTAAGGAACTTGTTCCCATGTATACGTATAGATTAATATACCCTAGGGTTAGGGATATTTCTATGCAAAATGCCCATATTATGTGTAGGTTATGCTCAATAGTTTCAAGATTTATTATATGTGCCACTAATATGTTCATTGGCCATTAAGGTTTGCACTTGATCCTCTCCAACATATTAGGGTGAACAATCTCTATGATTTTATCCTCAATTCTATGTTGAGTCTAAGGCCGCAAATACCAAGTTTACATCATTTTTCTTTGTGATTTGTGATTTGTTTGATATATTTTCCTTAACTATGCATAGATGGACTCTTTGAACATGTACATTTCTAATAAATCAGAATTAATGTATTAGTTGTAAAATAATAATTTCTTTTAAAATAAGGAAGTGGAAGAATATTGATCCCAATTTGATATATTTTTCTTAACTATGCATAGATGGACTATTTGAACATGTACATTTCTAATAAATTAGAATGAATAAATTAGTTGTAAATTGATAATTGTTTTTAAAATAAGGAAGTAGAAGAATATTGATCCCAATTGATTGTAGAGATATAGAATGTGATAGCTATGATCGATTCACGTCTACAAGTTTGTTTTTTTTATCTCATGAAAGTTTGAAGTTCAAATCCCATTCCTATGTGTTTAACCAAGAATACTAGATTATGTTTTTTGTTTGTGAAAGGTGTCTTTTGTTTGTGACCTACCCCCTCTATGAAGGTATACATACCCTACCCCCCTCTAGATTTGAACCTGTGACCTCTTAAAAGGAAACACATGTTCTTAACTATTAGGCCCACTTAAGCTGTAAACCAAAATGTTCATAATCTTTAAACCTTCTATATTATTATTCTAGTATATTGTTATTCTACTATATTTATAGCCCTCGTGGTCACATCGACAGTTAAATAATAAATTTAAAACTTGTTCAACCTTTGAACCAAAAAAGCCGAGGAGATTTGAATTAACCATTGGATCATGTATAGCATCTAATTCACCTTTCTTCAATTTTTAATTTTCTGACAGCTCTGTTTTTTCTGACAGCAAATTTTTGTATTTTTCAGTGGGAACATTGGGTTGAACCAAAAAAGCGTCGGGGATTTGAATTAACCGTTGGATCATGGATGGCATCTAATTCATATTTCTTTCATTTTGAATTTTCTGACAGTTCTGTTTTTTTGACAGCCAATTCTTGTTTTCTGACGGGGATTATCGTGATCCGTGAACATTGCCAACCGTTCGATCTTAACAGCCATTTTGATCCAACGACTTAACAAAAAAACTAATGTGACTGGGACACGTTTCAACAATCCATTGGAAACGAATTCGATGTGATTCCCTTTAAGTCCGAAATCTCTGGAGTTCGATGAATCTTGGATCTTCGGTTTAACCAACGTCTAGAGGAAGCGTCCATTACGTTCTTCATAAACATGCATTCCAGCTCTGGAGGCTCCAGTTTATTGATGAGGAAGAACTTGTATCACCTCAGGTACGCTTAGTGCAGGAGGAGGTTCTGTTGTTTCTATAGGGAGAGGAACATGCTTGATCTCATGCATGTCTGATCTTATTGCAAATATTTTATAAAAATAGATAACTATTGGAAACTCATTCAGAATAATAGATAGATATGGGAAACTCATTCAGCAAAACAAACTCTGACTTCTTATATTACCGAATTTCAAGAATTGAAAACGAATTTGCTCCAGTCCAGGGAGAGGGTACTAAAAACTCTGATCCAGAGATCACGCCACCTACCAAAAATGACATAATAGGCCGGGAAAGTACTTATTTTCCATTGTTGTTCCTACCTGAGAACTCTTATTCAGTGGGCAGGGCTCAGATGAGAAGAGAACCTTCCCAAATCCCAAGATAAAGGCGTGTGCAATAGATGGAAACAGGTACGAGAGCCTTCCGTTTGGAAAGAAGGGGGCGTAGCTCTATGGAGATTTGGGATTGAATTACAATTTCCTGACTTCGGAAAACAGACCGCACAAGCTGCCTGTATAGATTAATTTGCTGGTGAGCAGAATATGGACAGAACAGGCCACCACGCCCCCTTTTCTCAAGGAGCAGCGCTTAGCGTAGCTCACAGTCCAAATAGGGTTGACATACTCGAAGAAGCAAACCATAGTCCTTTATGGTCAATAAAAATCAATACAATATTTAAACACCTGATCCAATTCATAAAATATTTAAACAATTCCTATTTCTGCTTTTATGTACTTCGTCTAATTTACGCATGCCACTCTGGTGTCAGAACATCATATAATCCTGTTATTGTTTTATAACAATTCGTTGTTGTATTCTCTTCTGTTTCAATGGTCTTTCAAGGCTGAAATCATCTCCCAACACTTCTCTGTCAAAATTTATAGAAGACACGGCAGGATAGTCAACGTACCATGGCAGGTTAGGATGGCTAAAGGTGTTTCCTGTGCATGCATTTGTCAATCTCATTGTTTAGGTCGTTTGCCACTCTCCTTGCATTTTCTTTTAATTAAGAGCGATGTTCTGCATCCAGACCTTATGCATCTTTTTTTTCTAGGAATTTCTTAAAATATATATTAAATAATTTTAATTAATTTTTTATTATATTTTATGTTATTGATTTCAATTTAACAAAGGTTTGCATCCTTGACAATTAAAGGTATTGTTTAATAGTTTTAGTAAATTATTTTTTTTACTGAATTTGGCAATATAAATCTGTACAAAATCACTATTTTTTGTTATTTAAAATTCATTTTTGAATGCAGAAATGGATTCAACATACTGAGAAATCCTTGAGGCACTTGGATTATACAGAAATAATCACTCAAATTTGAGGATCTAACAATTTCCTATCAGTTTTAGTACCAATGTACTAAGAAAAAAATAACCAAAAAACATTAATTTCTTAGAACTTTTAGACTACTACATCATTAAATATAAGAGATTTAGGAAAATATAATCTATTAGATTTTGGATTCAATGATATAGGAGACTTACAAAAGTATAATGTATTAGACTGTGAGTTAGTGTTTGAGATATGTGTCAAATGAAAATAAGTCATACTTAAACCTAGGTAAGTATAGAGTCTAGAGTCTCTCTATGGGGAAGTAAGGGATCAAGAAAGTGGAGAATGAAAGAAGTAAAAAAAAGTGAAAACATGATAGGAAAAGAAATATGAAATAATAGGATACAATTAAGAAAATTAGAAATAATTAATAAATGTAAAAGTATTTAGGCAATTAATCATATATTTTTATAAAAGTTTTACTTTATAAATAGTGTATATATAATAAAGTAAATATAAACATTTTTTTCAATATTTGATATTATAACATTTATGTAGTTTTTTTTTTCATATTTTTTAATTTCTGTAATTTTTACTTTTAAGTTAATTTAGATAACAACTCTTCAACTCAACATGATATTTGGAACATGTAATTATTAGCTTAAAACTATCAATAAAACCATTCTACATAAAACTTTTCTTAGATTATACCATAAACATCAAGTTATTCAATTATTTCTTGTCTTTTAAATTGTTGGATTAACCCATAAACATTAATTATTTCATGATTTCGTATATGTGTGTTGATTTTTTCTGTGAATCTTAAAGTTCTTTATTGTTTATTCACTTTGAGAATCTTTTTTTACTTAAAATATCAATCATTATTGTTTATTCACTTTGAGAATCTTTTTTTCACTTAAAATATCAATCAAACAATTAGGTGCTTAACTAACTTTACTTTAATATTAATATTAAGTAAAAAGAATTATTTTGTTCAAATTCCATTATTTAAATACAATTATATACATGATTTCATAATTCAATTTTCTCAATCATTCATCCATTTTTCTTTTTTGCCAGTTGTATATATGCTTATACTTTTATGCTTAAATCTCATCTCATTATTTTGGGAGTTTAGTAATTTAACTAAGTATTAAATCTCACCCCATTACTTTGAGAGTTTAGTAATTTAACAAAGTATTATTTTATCTTGATCTAGAAGCTTATTAGTTACTTAAAAAGGGTCAATATTACTTTCAAATTATTTCTATTACAATCATTAAACTTTTATATAAAAATAATTTAGTATATTGAAATTGGTTATTAAGTTTTGATGTAAAAGTATTTTATTATATTGAACTTGAAAGTTAAAGATTTTTTTTTTTAAGGTATGGATTAAAGGTTATATTATGGGAACTTTTTTGTTATACAATCCATGTCTAAGTTAATAACTAGTCATTTTGAATCCTCATATAGTCTCTAGTCTATTATGGGAACTTGTTTGTTATACAATCCATGTATAAGCTAATAGCTAGTCATTTTGAATCCTCATATAGTCTCTAGCCTATATCAAAAGTTATGGGGTGGTTGAATTTTTGAAATATATATATTTTTTCTGGGAGTTTTCTTGCAGATTTTATCAAGAATATTCTCCAATTTTCATAAAAGAAAAAGATAATGCTATAGATTATATTAGAAAGTCCATAAAATTTTATCATAATGCTCCCATGATATGAAAGAAAATAGTTGTGGCATTCCCTTTGATTGGTAGATGGTTGTTTTGGAAGGTGAATAGAGGGAACAAGGTTAGACTGGGTGAGGATCCTTGGATTTGATGTGATGCATGTTACAAACTTCTTGGTAATTTGGTGAATAATTTGCATGAAAAAGGTTTTTACACTCTTCACTAGATGGTTGATCTAGATCTTACTATGATTTGGAGATAGGAGAGGAAATTGTCATGAGTTATTGGTTTATTAGTTGTGGATGTTATTACTTGGGACATGTATATTTCTTCTTTAATATTTAGTCATTTTCATATCAAGGATTCTATGGATAAATTGATTTAGTTGAAGAACTTAGTTGGTGGACTTTATACCCTCAAGATGGGTTATAAGGTCTTCTGTGAGGATGATGTGGTGGTTAATCTAGAATGGTGGTTCAAGAACATTCAGAAGTTCAAAGATCCTCTTAAATCAAGGATTTCCATGTGGTCGCTTCTCAGAGATATAAGGATCTTACATGGGATAATTTACAAAAGAGAAGTATATATGGCCCTAGTAGGTGTTCTCTTTGAAAGGAAGGTGAGGAGACCATTATATATTTGCTTCTATTATATCCTTTCACTATTTAGGTATGTAAAGAGGCAAAGTTTTTTACTAAGCTTAAATAGATTTTGAGAAGACATTCAATTGAATATTCAAGAATGTATGAGGAACTGGTGTGAGAACACAAGTGTAAAAGGATACAAATCATTTCTGATCATCAATGTGTCATGGGGTATTTGGATTGCTAGGAATTCCAGTTTATTTTATTATAGGTTTATGTCAGCTATTCAATGTGCTTCTCAAGATCTAAATATACTTATAACTTTAACCAAACAAAAATTGAAAAATCTTGCAAGAAAAATATTTGTGGAAGAGGTGATAGATAGAGATCCTATGCTTATTTTGATGGGGCTTCTCAAGGAGACCCATAGATTAATGGGGTTGGTGGTGTTTTAATTTTTAGGGAGTTGCATGTATTAAGTATAAAGTTGGGTTGGGAAGAGGGAAAAATCAAATTGAAGACCTAATGGCCTTAAGTTAATGCTCATCCTTGCGAATTAAAAATCTATTCAAAAAATTCAAAATTTTGGTGACTCTCTTATAGTGATTAATTAGATGAGGTGGTTATATACTTTAGATAATTTCTTTTTAAGGACCATCTCTGGGATATCCAAATGTTCTCTTCTAGTTTTAATTATATATCTTTTCATCTTGTTTATATGGAAATGAATGAAATAGAAAATGGAGTTTCTAAGGTTGGAATTATTCTGTTGGATGTTGGTCAATGGTACATTTTGGAAGATGTGGATGGGAACTCATAGAATTTGATCATCCTACTTTTTTAGGATAGTTATATGGTGGATTATGTTATTATTTCTTTATGGGGGTATTTTAGGATTGTTATTGGACTTTAGTTGGAAATACATGTATGGAACATTTGATGTAGAAGCTCACTAGAGAGATATGGTTCTTAATGAAATAGTGTGTATTGTCTTTTATTTGGAATCTAGATTGGTATATGGGATTATTTTGGAATTTTTGTAAGGATTGTGGAGGTTTATATAGTGTGGGTGCATGTACAAGGCTTATATTCTCTAATGATATTACTAGGAAGGGTTACTTTATTAGAGGCTTAGTTCATTTTGATTCTAGTATTTTGTTGAGGGATGTAAGACATGCTATGAAGCATGCAATTTTTTTATGTTTAAATGAAATTATGGAATTTATTTTATTATTTTATTTTTTGTGGAAAAAGGTCTAGTTACTTTGGAGTTTTGTGCCAAATTTTGTCAAGCTATTGCAAATTTATATACCAAGTTGACTCCATTTTAGGATTGTTGGGTTGTCATTAAGTTCAAGTCCTGTAAGAGTAGGTTAAGGCATGTTGGCTATTGAGATAGAGGCCAAATAAGGAGAGAGGAAGGAAGGTTTCTCAATTGAATCATCAATCACCATGAAAGGGGCCAATGCACTATCTAATAATGTCATTTGGAAAAATATTAAGGCCATCGAGACCTTTTCATGTAATCCCAAAAGGAGCCTAGGATCGATGAAGTCCATCACTCTTAAGTTCCAAAAATAGGGGAATAATATTTGAATGGAATACTAATTTCTTGGAAGAATATGGAAATTAATACTTTATGTAGAATGAATCTAGTTCTAGGACCTCTTGAAGTTGGTATGTGACCCATTCTAGTGGTATATGTGATCTGAAATCATGCAATTAAATTCTTTGTGACACTAACTTAAAATTTTCTTAATTTACTTTAGTCTTCATAATCATAACTTTCATGCACTTTAGAAATCCTAACTTATGGAAATAAAGAGCATAAACAATAATGAGACAAGAAACAACCAAATTGGTAACAAATTTCACCCATCTTGGGCTACATCTCTGAGTTTGCACCAAAAACAAATCATTTTGTTGTTTCTTCTCCCAAATAGGGGTTGATTCTCCTTTACAACAGAGATACAATCCTCTCCCAATGTGGGGCTGAAATGCTCTCTGAATGTGGGGCTAATTCTCTTCTAATGTGGGGCTGAAATGCTCTCCCAATGTGGGGTTGATTCTCTCCTTTACAGAGGCTGAAGAATTCTTCCAAGTGGGGCTCAATTCTCCCAATGACAGGCTTACAAACTCTCCCAATTAAGGGCCTCAATTCTCCACTCTCGGTTTGCCACCATTTGGCTTACAAATGCATTTCTCCAAAATTATATATAGGAATGAACTTCTACATATAAAGAAATTACAACATCAATTCTTTACCAAATGAAATATGTCATACAATGGTGAAATATCTTTTTTATATAACAAATGGTCAATGGTTCAATATTATTCGATCCAATTTTTATGGTCATTGAATATTTCATTAACAAAAATCAATATGGTATATTAAACCATATAATATATGGTCTAACAAATCGAAATATAATAATAACCAAATAACCACACACACACACATATTGTATAATATATAAACTTTCGATTTGTTTCCATGCCATACCAGGAATATAATTATACCATAGTCGTTAGACCCAAATCCCAACCATATATGCGGATTATCATATGGTTATTTGATGGCTACAATTTTGGATTTTAGTAGATAAAATCATGGTTCAAATCCCTCAAAATCCTAATATCACCTTTTTACATGGATAGAACCTTCATATGGTTCATGACCTCTATTTTATTTAAATAATATATGGGATCGTTATTATTTAAATAATATAAGGTTTATGGTTGCCAACATTCTAGAAGGTCCACATGGCATTCTCAAACCTTTCCATATGTCAGTGACAAATCTTGCCACGTGTTAGCACCATACCTTGCCACATTAACTGCATAGTTAGCTGCCACATCACCAACCATACAGTGCCACATCACAATCCTAAAAACCAAGTGTCAATCTCTGGGTGTGCCACATAGTAGTCTATGCACTTGTTTTGCTCAAATATTCAAAACACAATAACTTTTGCATACAATGTTTGTTTGATCCTTTTCAAACATCATTGGAAAGATCTCGATGAGCTCTACATCATGGAGACATTTTCATTAGAATTCGAGACAATCATTTTTTCTTGGTTACAAAGATCCTCTTGGATCAATATATCCTAAGGTTTAGCATTGAAACTCCTAAGAAGTCTCACGAAGGTTATCAACTATCAGGGTGAGGTGTCAAGAGGAGACCTGAGATCTCACAGATCCAAAATATGAAGCATTGTGAGTCATAACTTGTCATTCACTATCTTGAGTGAATAAAAAAATAATAAAAAAGATGTGGTCCACTTAATGAGCTTTGGTCAAGGTGGTCCATGTAGGTCATGTAACGTATGCTAACAACCTTGCTGATGAAAATAGCTAGGCATATTTAGTATGGATGGTGAAATAATGTGGAGAGGATGACATTATTGAGTCTTGATATAAGTAATAAAATATCCCCCCACTACTATAATATAGGGTTGTAGCATCAATAATTTGTGTCATTATAACCCATTCTCCTATATACAAGTTTTTTGGTTGGTGCAGATTAGGTTTTTGTGATGGTAAACTACATCGTCTTTGTGTCAATTTTATGTTGTTACCAGGTGTAACGACCCCTCATCCGTTACGACTAAAAGCGAAGCAAAGAACAAGATTTTTTTATTGTTTTTTTTTTTGGCAAGAAGGCAATGACGACAACATTTGAACCACACAACCTGACAACGAACCCACACGCATAGATCAGGAAATAGGAAACAACAAATCAATGCACTAAACAAAGACCAAATGGGAAAACATTCGTAAATCAAAATATAGAAACGACTACCCGCCCGACACAAAAATGGAAACACCTGCAAGCTAAGGATGACATCACAATCTCGACACAATGAACTTGAAGACCAGTAACTAGAACCTCTATGGTGCACAACCCAACACATGTAGGCGTTACAACCCAAGCGCCAACAAAGAACTTACAAGATCCAACAACACTAACAACGGAAAGCACAGACTCCGACCAAGTTATCAATCCCCTCTATCCAATGGGGCATGCCATGATCCCCTCCTCAAGAATCATGTCGTCCCCAGGTGACAAGTGCAGAAATAACCTTGGAGGAACATGACCTATATGAACCAAGGACTCAAGATAAATCTGGCACGCTAAGAGCCAAATACTTGACAAGAAGACTACACCCATACCCCAAGCAACAGGTCAAAAAGACACAAGATGACGACAATCAAAAGAAAAAGCGCAAGCTAATGCCCGGCTCGGCCAACAACCCAACCATTAACTGATAAGAAAGATGTCTAAGTGCAAAGGTTGAACTATTACCAAGCTACTAAGGTCATAAATGTTACCATAATGGGAACTGATAAAGGCACTTAACCAAATCAAATATGCTTATCAACAATTATAAACTGTCCATTAAAATAAGTGAACTACTTAAAATTTTAAAGGTGCTCAACGCTGCTTATAAAATAATCAACATTGTTGTCTAAATAGACCTAATCCTTAATGACATCGATGTCTAATATTAATTCCACTTCAATGTTATTTGCTAATATTCGATGCTATTTCGTTGTCTAAAAATAAGTGCCTTTCCAATGAAAATTTTAATGCTAATTTAATGTTGTTATGCGGTTATAATTAAAATCCATTTTGAAGTTATTCAATGCAATTTTAATGATATCTTTTTGTTTATAATTAAATGTCATGTCCAACTATTCAATGAAAATTTGATGCTATTATGTTGCTTATACATAATTTTCACCTTGATGTTATTCGATGAGATTTAATGCTATATGGATGCACATAAATAAATGTCATTTCAGAGCCATTCAATGTAGTTTTGATGCTATTAGGTTGTTTAAAAATAATTGTCATATCAATGCTAAACAAACTATATTGCGGTCTATCCAATACTACCTATCAAATCGCAGATGTATCATGTTGTCTATTTAACAAGATTGTTTCCAATTTAGTATTCGCCAGGGGCTACTAATTCGTGTTACTGTATCTATATACAAAGGTACGCGGTCAACCACCCCATGTTATCCAAAAAGGTAAGCAGTTTCTACGTAAAGAAAATATAATTTCACCATGGCTGTAAAAATTACTGTGTAAATTATACATTGGTTGTCAAATTAATAAATATACTACTGTTGTCTATAGAATAAATGGTAAGGCTATCTATTGATCATAAGAAAATGCCATCCATAAATAGGTGTATGTCCAGCAAGGTATGGATTTCATATGACATAGGCTATTTGTTACACAAACCTGATGCTATTTATTAAATGCTATCCAACAACAATAATTATTAATGCTATTGATTGATAGAACAACGCGGTGTAATAAAAGAGAAAAACACTATGTATAATAGGGATTCAAATGCAGTCACCCAAAACAGAAAATCCCGGAGTGATTAAAGATTCAACTCACACTCATTTAAAGGGTGGATTAGTTGCCTATCAAGGTAAGTTGTCGCTATCATCTACAGGTTTAAAACACAGTCAACACGGGGCCAACGCCACCATTCACAACATGAAAATCATGGTCCATGGCAAGTAAAACACAATTAGTACAGTGTGCAAAATCGGGGTTTGTTTGGCAGGTAAAACGCAGTCTATACATCATGTAAAATCGAGGTTTGTTTGGCAAGTAAAACACAGTCTTTACAGCGTGCAAAATCGTGGTCAATTGGCTGGTAAAACGTAGTCTATGCAAAAAAAAAAATGTTGTGACTTAAGAGAGGAATTTGTTGTGCAAGCGATTCAAATCGCAATAAAAAATAATAAACCTCAACCATTACATAGGAAGAAAAGAAAACACTACCATATACATTGAAAACGCCAAGAAAATTTACAGGGTAAAATTGCCATTAAGAAGTGATAAAAACGTAGAGTGTAATCGTCAGGGAGTGCATTAAATGCAGAGCTAAATTATCCAGGAATATATTAAAAACCAAAGTCAAAATTTTGTGGATGGGTGTGTTGAAGTGCAGAGAATAATTCCCATCAAATAAAATAAAACGCATAGTTAAGTTACTAGGATGTATTACAATGCAGAGTAAAGTTACCAGGATGTATTACAACGTAGAGTAAATGAAGAAGTTGTGGTGCCAACCATGAATACAATTTGTTGAGGGTAAGATGCCAAGAAGAGTGGGTTGAATGATGGGTAAGTAAGGGTGAAAATGTAGAGATTACTAAACACATTTTTAAGACACCGAGAACATTTAGGATGCCAAGGTGATATAACAAGGAGAGACCATTGCAAAGGCGGAGATCAAAGCAGAGATAAGAAGGGGTAAATAGCTCGGAAAAAACATCCTTCACTCATCATCCATGCACAGAAATGCAGGGCATTAGAATCTATAGGTCACTGTGCACCGAAGTGACGACCATCGATTCGACTCCTGGCCGACTGCTCAGGCGTGGACTGATGATCTAGGGATGATGATGAAGATAAAGAAAAACTCTTCAATAATCAATAACACGATAGAACAACCATAGCAATCAAGGATCGATGGCCAAGGATATCAAATCGATGCAACAAGTGTAAGCTATGAGGATTTTGAGTTTTTGATTGCAAACGCTAAGTCAACAAATTTTTACACAATTAAAAGCACAGAAATGAAAGCGTAAGGTCAATAGTAATCTACCATGCAGAATAAAAGCATGTGTACCATAGCCCAAGGTGACAGCTCCGAGTCATTGTCTCGCGCGCTTCGTGTAGCTCCCGCTTGTCGACCAATGAGACTTCACCGGTACCTCCCAACCAACTCTAGGGGTACTCTTCTTCCCCCTTATCCCCCCGAGCTGCAAATGGGCCACACACACTAAACTAGAGAACAACTAGCTCCCAACTCGCCTCGCAAGGCCGAGCTACCACTCCTCACTAAGCTGGGTATCCCAACTCCCACAAGATAAGTCAATCAAGTCTAAAATTATGCAACGTAACGTTACGCATAAAGGAAGAGATCCATCATCTTCCTCCTTCCTCCTTTATATAGAGTTTCTAGGTCATTTATTTCCCAATTTCCCATTTAATTTATTGTTCAATAAATTTAATTCAGAAAAATCCTCCCCATACATGTGTCACCCATCCCCTTCGTTGCACCAAAAATTAATTTCATTAATTATTTAATTACTCCTATTTCCCTCATCCACCTAAAAGCATTCCTAGAATTGCTCCTAGGTGTCCCCATATTCCCTTACACATTTTAATGACTTACCCCCTTACTAATTTACTAGTTGAGTTCAATTTAGAAAGTTCTTAAAGGCAAGATTCCTTACCAAGTTAGTCATTCTACTTTTTTCCTTATGTTTCCCTTTCTCTTTATGTTTCCCCCTTTTTCCCTTAGTTTCCTAATTCTTTTAAATTTCCCTCTTTCCCTTTTTATCTAAAACTCAAATTAGCAAGTGTAGAATTTACCCTTTTCCCCCTTTTTCTTTCTAGTTAAAAATTTTAATTAGCATATGTAACAAACAATCAATTCCCCCCTTTTTTAAAAATTTCAATCTCTCAATATAATTTGATTTTAATAAATTAATTGAATTTCTTACCCCCTTTTTATCACACGTTTAATGATGATGATGATTATTTTTATTTATTTTCCACAAGTATCACTTAGACCTAGATTTTTTTTTCCCAGGTTGAGCGACATTTTATTAGGGAAATTGTTTTTAATATTTCTTATCACACTATTCGTTCTAAGGCCATATAGGTTTATTCCCTTATTAATTAACAATGCGACGTGCCCTTCAGGACACACTAGTTGCTCCAAGGGTGCCACTCACCTCATTTTGTTTCCCTTGCATGATGTGCCCTTCAGGACGCACTATGTGCTCCAAGGGTGCCACTCGCCTCATTTTATTTCCCTTTCACGACGTGCCCTTCAAGACGCACTACATGCTCCAAGGGTGCCACTCACCTGTTTCCATTTTTCCTGCATGGCGTGCTCTTCAGGACGCACTACGTGCTTCAAGGGTGCCACTCGCCTCTTCACTGACTTGGTAGACATCAAAAACCCCTGGAGTCAATACTCCGCCAAGTGATCCTGTGGGAGAGTAAGGGCCTCTAAGGAATAAGGCCCTTACCTTATTGCGCGCCCCTTAGAATCATTATGAGCGACTGTCTCAATCTTCCCTCACGACATCGTGGGTCTTCTCGAACTAGGTAGGCATTAACCTACAGTTCAAGCCATGACGGGAGTGCTAGTAGGTTGTGGCAGGGTTGTTGTCCACACTTCTCCCTCAACATCTCTAGTAGTCATGCGTGACCCCTCTACTCCACATGTGAGTCTGGTCGACAAGCTATCGTCAACCTGCATCATCAATGAATCATGTTAGAAATAAAATCCATAATCATAACATCTAATCAAATGCACACATGTCATATATACACAATCAAACCCTAATACTCCACTCCCTGACTCGATCCAGAGTCCAAGGGTTTCATCGATGCCTCTGCATCCTCGAGGTCCAAAATCCTGCACACTCAGGAGAATCGAGTCAATAGCACCTGTTTATATCAATACAACAAAATAACAGGTCATCATATCATAAGGCCTCATAATCATAATCAAATGTCCAATAGTATAATAATCTGGATCACTTGCAAGAAAGTGTCCTCAAAGAATAATTTTTCTCAATGTGCGCAAGAGCAGGATGTTACATACACCCCCTCTTGGTCTAAAATTTATCCCGAAGTTTCACAGTATATAAGTGCCGAAATAATGTGTATCATAGTGTCATAAGTCTATCTATCAAACAAAAATAGAAACTGTTGGCACATATCATATGCGTCCTCCCAGGTCCCCGAGTGCGGACTGTAGTTGTCCCACTGGACCTTGACTTGATCTATTGTTCGACACCATAGTTGTCGAATGCGATGATCCAGGATGTGGATCGGCTCAGCCGTGAGTGCCCCCTCGTCCGAGAAATGCAAGGAACTCATGTAAATAACATGTGTAGGATCAATAATATAATGTCTCAAAACAAATACGTGAAAAACATTGTGCATACGCCTCAAAGAACTAGGCAAGGCTAGTTGATAGGCCATGGACCCCTTCCTCTCCACAATCTCGAAAGGTACCACAAACCTAGGAGAAAGTTTATCTCTCTTTCCAAACTTGATCGAACTCTTATGCTTTTTTACCCGCAAGAAGACTCGATCGCCAATTTCATAACTACAGCCTACACGATGCACATCGACATAACTCTTATGTTGATCATGCGCTTCTTTGATTCTTTGTCTTATTGTTTTCATTTGATCTTCCATTTCTTGGATCGCTTCTGGTCCCACCAAGACCCTATCCTCAAGGCAATCCCAACTCAAAGGCGTCTGACACGGTCGCCCATAAAGGAACTCGAAAGGCGCCATCTTAATGGTTCTTTGGTAACTATTGTTATAAGAAAATTCTACAAGTGTCAAGAATTCTTCCCAATGCTTTTGTTGGTCCATCACGTACATGCACAACATGTCTTCCAAGATTTGGTTTATTTGTTTGGTCTACCCGTCAGTCTCCTAGTGATACGCAGTACTAAAGTTAACTTGGGTTCCCAAGGCCTCTTGGAAACTAGTGCAAAATCGTCCGGTAAACACTGATCCGCGATCGGATATAATCCTCTTAGGCACGTCATGCAACCTCACAATCTCACTGATGAAAATCTAGCTATGTCGGGTACCTGATACATCATACGCACAGAAATAAAGTGAGCACTCTTCGTCAGAGTGTCGACTACGAAGAAAATCGAGTCGTGTCTCCTTGCCGTCAGTGGCAATCCAACAATGAAATTCATTGAAATGACCTCTCATTTTTATTCCAGAATAGCGTGTGGTTGTAGTAATCATGCTAGATGTATATGCTCAACCTTTACCTATTGACATTCTAGACATCCGGCCACATAGTTGGCTATGTCTGCCTTCATTCCCTTCCAAAAGAATAAGGGTTTAAGGTCTGCCCTCATCTTCATGACCCCCGGGTGAGCCATGTACACTTCTCTGTGAGCCTCGTTTAGGATCAAACTCCTCAACTCATCGTTTGGTGGTACGCAAATTCAATTTTTAAATCTCAATAGTCCATCATCGTCCAATGTAAATCCTTCAAATCTTGGTACCATCATTGTGTTTTGTTCGATAAAATCCTTGACCTCTTTGTACCAGTCATCGTTGCACTGTAAAGTTAGAATATTTTCACGTAGATTCATCTGAAGCGGCAACACCGAAAATATGTGTGGTCTCTGACTCAATGCATCTACCACTCGGTTCACTGTTCCTTTTATGTAAGTAATCTTGAAATCGTACTCGCTAAGCAATTCCGACCAATGTCGTTGTCACGCGTTTAGGTCACTTTGCGTAAAGATGTGTTATAGTCCATAATGGTCCATTTTTAGTTCAAATTTTCTTCCAAAAGGTAGTGTCTCCAAACTATCAAAGCATAAACAATAGCTAACAACTCCAAATTATGTGTTGCGTAGTTCTCCTCATGCCTTCTCAATTTCCTAGAGATGTAAGCGATCACTCGATC